>JBCAUI010509539.1:0-12668 GCA_038406195.1 Haplosyllis anthogorgicola | reverse complement strand
CCCCCTCCCATTTTCAGACAAAGTCGACCAGATCCCCCCCCCCACCACAAATTTTTGGGGAAAGGTGACCAAAACCCCCCTCGGTCATTTTCGGGAAAAAAATTCAGTGTATTTTGCCATTAGACTTAGAATTTCTTGAGGGACTCAAGGGAGAAACAGTTCCCTATTCCATTGTGGGCGGGAGCGGCTTTGCCATCTGTGATTGTTTAGTTTGTAGAGTGAATCTTTTGACTTTAATTTGGGAGAAAGCAATTTTACGACTGTCTTGGAATTAAGATTAGGGTCGCCGGGTATTTTAAGGCTGTGCAGAAACTTATTTTTGATATTTGAGTTGCATGTCCGATAGAGGGCATTTCGGCTTTTTGTATCGACGAGAAGGATCTGTGGTTTTCTCGTCCTGTTTTGTAATAGTAAGCTGAGCTTCAGGGGATCACTTTGAATTAAAGACACCCAGTGTTGAGGTTAAGACAGTTAGTCCTTTAACAGTTTTTTGGTAAATACAAATGTGTAAATTTAAGATGCAGTTTTCTGAAAAATGCCATGCATTAGAGCATGTCTTTCTCACGGTTTACTGCTTAAATACAAAACATGTATTTTAGTGTTGAACTAAATTATTGGTAAAAAATATACAGTGTCAGATCATTTAATTACTACCAAAAGTTCAATATCCAGCATGCTGGGTAATTGAAGCTCTATAGAAATAGAATTGAGAGTGCAGGTGAGAGATCCACCCTGGATTTAAAACCCATGGGGACGGTTACACAAAGTCCAAAACAGGGATAATCAGTGGCCCCACAAATGGACCCTGGTCGAACAAAAAAAAACTTAGAAAACTTAGAAAAATTAGAATTGATAGATATTTAATGATCTGGAAGCTTTGTGTCTTCTGTCACGTTTCTTTTTAGACTGAGAACAAAATGTCTGATGTAGAAGATGAATGTCATGCGGCGGATATGAACAAGGCAGCGAAGGGTGGAGATGTAAAAACCCTGAAGAGACTGGTGCAAGAGGGAGCTTCTGTGAACAGCCGGTCCCATCAAGGAGTTACACCGCTAATGTCAGCAATGAAGTACGGCCAGTGTGAATGTGTGGAGTTCTTACTGAAAACAGGAGCTGATGTGAACGCCTACAGTCTGAGGAAAACCAGGGGGTTGACAATTGTAGAGACTAAAACAGCTTTATTATATGCGACTGAGAACGATTTCTGTAAATGTGTGGAACTTTTGATAAGAGCAGGAGCTAATGTGAATGCCTCCAGTGTAAAGAAAACCCCAACAGGGACAATTGTAGAGAGTAAAACTGCTTTACTATGTGCTGCTGAAAACAATTCATGTCAATGTGTGGACATCTTGATAAAAGCAGGAGCTGATGTGAATGCTTCTTGTAGTAGCAGTGGCTGTACAGCATTGCATTATGCAACGGAACAAGGTTCGACAGAATCTGTCAACCTCCTGTTGAAAGCAGGAGCCGATGTGAATAAAGTCGCAAACGTCAGACACCTGGGAAAAGATTATACCGCCCTGCACATTGCCGCATCTAATGATGATAGGGAATTATTGCGACTACTGATAGAAGCGGGAGCTGATGTGAACAAACCGACAGAAGATGGCAGCACATCACTGATGATAGCAACAACAGATGAATCAAGAAGTTGCCTCGACATTTTAATCAAAGCAGGAGCTGATGTGAATACCAGAAATTCTAAAGGCGAAACGGCATTAAGTCAGGTAAGGTTGGCACAGTTGACTGTTATAATGCGTGAAAAAGTATAGAAGATGTGAGGCTGGCTGTCTTCTAACACCCATATACAGTGTGCATTCGTATTGAGCAAAACCGGGTGAAAAATTCGGAAGTCTGGGATCGTAGCAGACAAGTGAGTACGCACACCAATGAAAGATTCACCCTGGTTTTGAAACCTATGGGCAGAGTCACCCCAAGTTCGAAAAAGAGAGTACCAGTGGCCCCAAAAATGGACTTCAGACTGCAATAATAAAAAAGGCCGAGTGCTAATAGCCTAAAACTAGTCGAGATTTCGTTAAAAGAGTGAAAAATCCACAAAGCTTTGTATAATTGTGCAAACTCTTAGGAAATTATTCAACTTTATAACTTACCTAGGTTTCAGCTAATAATTAAAATTCATCAAATGGTCACCTTTATAAAACAATCTGTGATTTTCGGGACCAATAATTGGCCATCCCTTATTTCAGGTAGCGTGGGAAGGTGACTGTGACAGTGTCCGGCTACTGGTGGAAGCAGGAGTTGATGTGAACATTGCTAACGATAAAGGTGAGCCCCATGGTGTACATATTAACATCTACTGCTGCTGTGTTTTTGACCCTTGGCTGGTGTAACCTGCCTGAACCTACGCTCTGCGCCACCTCAGATTTCCAGGCAGGTGACTCATGTGCGTCTTCGTCGTGCAGCCTTTCAGGTCCGCAGCGAAAAAAATCCAAGTGTTTAAAATAAAATATTTTGTACCTTCTTAGGTGTAGTAGATAGAAAGCATAATATTGGACAGTGTTTCAGTAAATGACAGCCTCCCAGACCAAGGTGTAAAATTGGTACCAGTGTTATGTGTGGCAACACAGGAGCTGCTACCAATCGCATCATCCTGAAGTGACGGCTCACTTGGTGGCTCACACCAAGGTTGAGAGTACTTCTGTGAGTTCCTGGCTGGGAAGTTAAAAGTTATAAACGACCTTTCATGAGGCTTAGGTGCCTTGGTTTATCAAAAATTTAACCTCTCATCCTAACTTTACAGGTAAAACTGTGTTAATGGCGGTTTCATGGGGACAATGCGAAGAGTGTGTTGACCTTGTTATCAAAGCAGGAGCTGATGTGAACGCATCCGATAACAATGGAGACACGGCACTACTGTTAACTGTTGCCAATTCCGGAGAAAGTTCAAGTTATGATGCATGTCTCAACTGCATTGGTTTACTAATAAAGGCAGGAGCTGATGTGAACATGGCAAAGAATGCAGGGGAAACGGCTCTGTCAGAAGCTGTGGAACGAGAATTACCACGTGAGGTAAAGTGTCTCATCCGAGCAGGAGCTGATGTGAATTACAGCTCAGAACAATACGTTTCACCCTTGTACTATGCAATAGAAAGGGGAGATATTGACACTATACAGCTGCTACTGAGAGAGGGGGCTCGTATTAACAGTAAGGATAAACATGGTCAATATGCGATCACCAGATACCTCAGCAGAAGATACAAAACGGACAAAGATGTTGTCACTCTGTTACAGGTGGCGGGAGAAGTTACAGATGGCGCCTCTGCAGCAGTTCCAGATTTACTAAACCCTGATCCAAGTGGAGTTTCCAGCCTTGGTGATTTGTGCAGAGAAAGAATCAGATCTCATCTCTTGAGTCTGGATTTCCAGTCTAGTCTGTTCGGCAGAATACCTCGACTTGGTCTGCCGGCTTCTGTTGCCTCGTATTTGTTGTATGATGTGTCTCTGGATGATGATGATGATGATGATGATGATGATGATGATGATGATGATGATGATGATGATGATGATTGAACTATTCCACGCGTCACAATTATAAGTCAGACTCCAAATTCTTTTCACATATAATATGAAACATAACTACAAGACGACCGACTTACAACACGTGTTACAAGAAATTTAAGAAACATCAAATCAATAGGAAAGACCCTGACGGACATGGGACATGCACATTTTAAGGAACGAGATAAATTGAGGGGCAAACAGATCTAGGAAACATGATGATGATGACGACGACAAAGTCTCATTACGGTGATTAGGCAAGTTTGCCTTATTAGGCAAAAACACATAAGGAAAACCTTGAATGCAGGTCTTTCTTCTCGTCAATAAAAAATCAAGCCTAACTTTATTGGCCCACTATAAAAATCTTGAAGGTGAATTCACTTTTGCTCTTAGAGGTGAGAGCAGTAGATGGAATTTGTATCAGTTTGGGAACAATGGCGCATCAAAAGCGCAGCATGAAATTCTTATGTCCTCTCTTTTGTTCTAGACGTTTCGAAACTGATACAAATTCCGTGTACTCTCCTGAAAATTACGGTAGACTAGAGAGTGATCCACGTGAAACAAGTGAATTTTTTTTTTGAATGAGACAAAATAAATTATAGTTTGTTTTTGGTGCTGTGTAATCAATATTTCGTTAACAGTATTTTTTTTTTTAGCATTTGTACTTCATACTTTCTTGTTAATCTAGTTGATAGACATTCACTGTTCAAAACGTACCCATAGAATTGAATAAATATTATTGTAAATAATTTATTCTTTTCAAAAAAAAATGCTTTGTAGTTTTTCAAGTTCAATTATATTCTCAAACCTCCATCAGAAAAAAACAGAATTCAACAGCAATTGAAAGTTTATTATTAAAAGTCAATAAACTTGATCATTTAACAGGAAATAAATAATCCGAAACAGGGTAAATAAATCCGAAGCCGATCCTCTTCCCTCTGCTATAGTGCTCAATTGTGATGTCAAAAAGTACCGTATTTATTTGAATTGAATCAACCCTCTCTAATAGAAACACCCATTGTTTTTTGAAGAAAATAAAGTTTGGACAATTTTGACAGTTACCGCAATGAGGCACGGCTCAAATTTAGGCACCGGGTGCTTATATTCGAATAAATACGGTAACTAAATATCGTATCAAAATTGTTCGTTTTGAGGAATTCCCGAGTCTGGGTTTAACAAATTTTTATGAATGGCACAATAAGATTCTTGACTACCCTGCCAGAACCATTTTGAAATGATTTTTTTGTAATGAGAATACATGAGAAAAATAATCCCTTTCAATCAAAGCACTTTACTTTACAATTAGTGGTTACAATGAATTAGAAATAAATTTACACGTCAACCAGTTAGATAAGTTTTTCTTATTAATTTTGGTTACCTAATCTACCAAATCTACCTAATTTACCAAATTTTACACACATGTCAATTGACCTCCCCTATCACTATCCTTTTGTCTTTGAATTACAATCAATTTAACTGGAGGCTTTTTAGTCATTTTTGGCACAAGGACTGAATTTAGTCTCAAACAATATTCTAGCATTGGACTGAAATTAGTATTAACCTAAACTGAAAATTGTCTTGAGACAAAAATCAGTTTGAAAATCAGACAGTTCATGTGTCTGGAAAGTTGGCTAGATTTGGTAGAGACTGAAATAAGAAAAAAAAACCCTCAATGTGGAACGTTTGTGTCATTAGTGAAGAACTTAGAACAAATCCACAAACCGGTATTTTATCTTCTTTATGAGAAATCGATAATCGATATTGATCAGTGCTTTTTTGGTGGCAACTTGTGGTTTAGGGCTCTGACATCGGACAAAAGTTATCATCGATCATTTGGTCTCAGGAATCGATTGAATATCCGAATAATCAAATTATCAGTACAAATATGCAAAAAAGTGATGACATGTGACAAAATTTTACCCAGAATCAACAAAAATATTCCCTTTGTTAATTTTCTCTACAACACTCATACCAACTGAGTATGAATTTGCAATTTTAAATTAACACATTTAAATTTCACTGGTACCTTGAAATATTCCTCTGATAATTAATAAATTGCTACTGGTGGTAATTTTGCATTATTATACATTACTAGGTGCAACCCCCCGTTGGTGGAGGTAGGGGGGGGGTAATGAATTTCCACATAAAACATTATATCCGAACATCCTCAATTAACTGCGGTAGCCATAAAAGAATGCGGTTGCATTATTGTTTTAAAGATTACATTATCTTGTATTATTTTACACAAATATACAACAGTGCCAATGATCCGATGATAGAGATTGACATCGATGATCGCAATCGATTCGTCGAAGATTCGATTAATCGCCACAGCCCTCCCACCACTAGTGTTCACTCGTGCTGTAGAATCGGGCCGAACCACAGGCTGAAGAGTGGAAGGTGATGAAAGGTAGTGGAAGGTGATGATGCCGTACAGCCACTCGTCCATCGAGATCACACCATTCTTGTCCGCGTCTATAGCGTCAAACAGGATCTGAACAAGATAAAAATCAGTTGCATTGTAACAACGTGTAGTTCCAAGGAATCAAATCAAGAAATTTCTATTTAGTGTGTGGCCTTTGTTAACTTTCGTCGCCTATGCGTTATTTTCCGTTCTTATTGGTCAAGATCAAGCAATCCACTTTTGTGTCACACAAAATTGTCCTTATGCAAGAGCAATGTTGTAAGTGTGTGGTCATTTGCCTTTCTGTGTATTTATTCAAGATGAATACAGATACCAAAATAATCCAGTGTAAAGGCCACAGTATACTCAAAATAGTTATCCGCCCAGTCAATCAGACAGTTTCCACAGCAGGAAAGAATTTGTAAGGGAACAAAGCAAACACAGGCTACATCTCTAATAAAAGTTTAGAGCCAAAATTGGAATTTCTTGACTTGTTCATCCTAATATTTCTCCGAATTACATAAAGTTGTTAATTGTTGTACCTTTTTTTTCTGTAAGTGTTGATAAATGACAAATTATTATCTATTAATGTGTCTTGATATTAAGAAATAACTAAATCAATTTAATGTTCCCCCAAAATAATGAAAAGTGAATGGTCAAATTTTGGGCTTTGCAGCCCTGTTAAGTGATTTTGTTATCAGACTGATGGAGATGGTATGTGATACACAGAAACTTTAGGTAAATTGTTCTGTACCACTGGCTGATCAAGGATTTCTCGTACGGGGGCAGAAGCCCCCAGTTTTTACCCCTTTTTTGCATAAAAATCGCCAAAAACTATATGAAAATGAAGAAAATGTATATAAATTATTTGCATTGGATTTAGTGAACAAGATGCATTGAACAACACTATCACGTCCTGGATGTTTTTATTTTCCCTATCTGGAAGTTCAAAAAGGAGTCTTACCTTAGTGGTCTCTTTATTGAGAATGTTGTAATACTTTTTCCACTCCCAAAATTCCAGCACGCCATTTTTGTTCAGGTCCATGTGCTCGAAATACACTTTAGCAATTTCCTAAAAGATATTGTATTGTATCCAAAAAAAGGCTAATTCCATTTTAGTGAAAAATAATATGTTGTTTAATCAATAGAATGTTTTGATTGGTGCAAATCCAAGATTCAAGTGAATAAAGAAAGGTAGAAATACCCGGTTCTTTTCCATCAGTTTTTTTTTGTTTTCAGGCGAGGAATAAACCCTGTTGACCCAGATGTCAACCATCTGCTTTTCGGTTATACTGTCGCTACAAATTAATGATTGGTCCGGGTTGTAATTTATGAATTCAAAAAAATTATTAAACAGCTGGCTAAATTATGATCATTTTCTGTTCACGCGAAAATCATAGTGTGCTCTTTAAGGGTCTCCATAGACAGCATGTATGTGTATTAAAGTATATGAGGCAGATGGAGACAAAGTCTAATTGAATTGATATGGTGAAACAATTAATAGATGGCATAGACAAACAAGGGCAATCCAGCATTTTTCATAGACACAAAATGAAGACCATTTAGCCAGCTGTTGCGGTAATTATGCTAGACACAAGACAAAAGTGTAGCATATGCAGAAAAAAGCACAGCAGTCAGCAGTTTCTAAGTTGCCTGTTCAAAACTCACACTGTGGTACAGAAATTCTCATTTAAAAACACACAGCATAAAAGAGGTAACAATGAAATCCCATGCAGTGCATTTGATGTGCTACTGTTCCAAACTGATAGGAATTTCATCCTTCATGGTCAGCTTTAAGGGGGCTGGTCTGGTCGCACATTAGGAGGTATTCCCACACTAAGTGTTACTCACCCAGGCTGGTCGCACATCAGGAGGTATTCCCACATCCACCGTCGATCTTTCTCCGCCTGTTCACGCTTTTCCGCGGGCAGCTGAAGAAAAGTAGTTTTTCTTAATTAATTTCGTTCACCTACGCTACCAAATTTCCAAATCCAAATCATGAAATTACTTTGAAAATTTCAGCCCCCCGCAACAATTGAGTTGAATGAGCTCAGCATGAAATTCAATTGTTGCGGAGCGCATATTTTAGTAGTAATTTCATGGTCCGTAATTTAAAATGTAGTTGGTTCTCTTATTTTTCTCTGATGTACTGTAATTCCTTAATTTGCTTCACATTTTTACCAAACAGATTTGAAGCATGCTATCCTATTGTTATTCAAGCTGTTTTTCTTAAATTATAAGTAATTTACTCTGAATGATTTAACCTACACTTTGCGCTATTTGTTTCGCTTTCTCCATCACATCGCTTCGCTTGAGCACGCCATTTTTCCACGCCAATGGGCCAATGGAGAGAAACTGACATCAAATTTGCAAACATCATGAAAATATGAACACTGGACAATCCTATGCATAGATTCGGATCTAAAGAAGTTAAATGTTGAAAACATGCACAAATCTCCATTCAACTGTGCAGTTGCTCACAGGAAAATATGAAACAGAATACGAAATTTTTGCCTTGGCAATGAATGTAAATTTTATTTTACACAACCCTGTTACTGTGCGTCACAAAAGGTATTACTCACCGGATCCATGTTAGATACTTTCTTCTCATGAACGGTTTTAGGTCCAGAGAAGGAGCCTCATAAGGGACATTTCCGATACCTGCAAACTCTATCGCTGTAAAAGGACTACGTTAATCGCTTTCTGCTTGCAACCTGCACAGAGTATGAAAAAATTGTCAATTTAGTAGACAGAAATCGTACAATTTTGAAAACGAAGAGAACAAAGGGGAGAACGATAGAAATTCACTCTGTGCTTTTGATGCGCTATTGTTAAACTTCTGATACGAATTCCGTGTAATGTTGGAACAATAAACTTAACGTTGTGCTGTATTGATCATCAATAGCACAGCGTGGAAGAGAATTCACGTTAAACTTTTGTGATCACCGATAACATAGCTGGAAATTCTTTTGTTTTAAAAAATCCAAAATTGATGGAAATTTCAGGAACTTAATAGAAATAGAATTTCATGATTTGCTTCATTATTAACACAACACTGAATTAATCAGGGTATGGATAGCGTTATACAATAATGACATAAATAAATGCTGACTAACCGGAAGTTTCATAGTCTCCATGTTGTACTCAGAAAGATTTTGAAAAAAAATTAAATGCTTCTAAGGAAAAATATTCAATATCAAGGATCCAAAGTTTCATGGTCGCACTCAGTTCTAGTTTAAAAAACATGAAACTTTAGAACCCTGAAATTGAATATATTTCCTTAAAAGCATTTTATAAAAAAAATTGTCATTATCTTTTTTCTCTATCCATACCCTGTATGCAGACGTTCCACAGTTCCTGAAATTCCTATTAGTTTTGGAACAATAGCACATGAAAAGCACAGCGTGGAATTATTTTGTTCTTTCTTTTGTTTTGCACGATTACAAATTTGTAGGAATTTTAGGAGCTGAAACTGGTCACAAGTTTAAGTGTAGTAAATAAACGCTATACTTTTTCCCTACTGCATAAGCTGACGTTTTGGAAGATTTTCTTATTTGAATCGTCTGCCTAGGCAGATTAAGCAGATTTGGTAGATCAGACAGATTAGGCAGTAAAATTTATACTATTAGGCAGGGATATTTATACCATTTTACATGACTAATAAAAGTGTCTAAGAAAGGACTAAATTTAGTGATGAAAAAAAGTTAGTCATTGACAATTTTTGTTTATTTCAGCATAAATGCCATGCCTCATTTGCCTGTTCCACCAAATCTGTAAAATTGAGGAGGTAAAATGAAGAAGCAAAACTAGGAAATTGCTTGATGAGATTAGCGCTCTAATCGTCTATGTTCAATTATATCTATTTAGATGGGAAGTCACGTGACTTAAAGACTTAAAATTTAAAATTAAATTTAAAATTTATATTGTTATAATTGTTGCTTTGGTTGAATAAATCACGAGACTTTATCTTGAAATCTATGTTGATAGTAAAATATATTTCCAAATGAGTCATCTTATCATCCCTAATAGCGGAATAACTCGAATTTTGTCAACAAGATAATAATTCCTTTTGATGTGACCAAACTAACACATGCATAGACTTCGAAAATTGATCAAAAACAAGCAGAAGTGTAGCTTGTGTTTATTACCGGTCAGGTGCTGGCACAATTGAGGGGCGACAGAAAATTCTTATGTTTAACATTTCAGTTCAGCACACCAACACATAATTCTAGCTGTAAAATCGCGCTTTGTACCCTACTGTATCTGATCCTGTGAACTAGTCGTAGTCGAATAATATTGGAGACTATGATTTCTAGTATTTCTGTAGTGGACCAGTCAGAAATACCGAAATATTATACAGTATTTAGGTTTCTGGTAAAATTTGAGAAAGAGCCTATTCACAATAATAAATATTTGGAAAGGGACAAAAATATTGATCTACAAGTGATATTGTTTTAAAATTTGATGTGTGTTTCAAGACTACTAGTTGGAACCTGTCCTTTGGACGGTTACCTGCCACGTGCTTTTGTTGACTTTTTTTCAGCCAATGATGATCTCCCCCGAGACCTCACTGACATAGATCTAATCTATTATTCTGTCCTGTGATTGCATAAGACTTCTAAAGGTACAAAGGTCATTGAGTTCAAAGTGTCAGCTACGTGACAGAATCTAGTCTTCTAATCTTTAATATTACTAGGAGGAACCCGTCCTCTGGACGGTTACCCTTCCAAGGGCCGCATGCTTTAAGTTGACTTAACATTCAGCCAATGATGATCTCACTGACACAAATCTAATTTATTATTCTGTTCTATGATTGGATAAGACTTAAAAAAGTCATTGAGTTCAAAGTATCAGCTACGTGACAGAGTCTAATCTTTAATAGTATGATATGATGATGATGAAATATAGGCATTTAATAATGTTGGAATGTATTGTGCGACTAGTCGACTAGTAGTGTAAAATCTTCGCCGGACTAGTCGACTACCAAATTATCTAGTCGTCGCAGCCTTAAATTTATTCCTTCGTAGGGCAATTAAGTCGCCTGTTGTTATTGTTCAGAGCGAGATTGTCAGATGAACATTTCCGCAACGTTGGCCATTAAAGGCAGTAGTGAGGTCAAGTTGCACGACTTTACGTCTGCTGCATAGTGCACAAAGTCAACATCGTAGGCTGAAATGGTCTTCATTTTATCTCTATGCTAACGGCTCGGGCATTGATGTACATCTATGCCATCTATTAATTGTTTCAACCTAATCAATTCAATTAGACATTGTCTCCATCTGCCTTTTTCAGCCTTTTTATGTACATGCTGCCTATGGAGATCCTTAAAGAGCTCACTCTGCTTTTTGAGAAAACAGAAAATGATAATAATTTCAGGAGATGTGCAGTATAAACTATCCAATGTTCACAGTCAAAGTGCTTCTTCAAAGTTCTGTGTTGGTGTTAACAACTATCGCATCTCAGTGGTCTCACTTATCTGCTCAGCAGGATCCTTAGGCAAGATGTGAACCACTAATTGTCTTACAAGGTCAAGGTGTAAAATTTGCACCAGCCCTGATTGCATCACCAGGATAGCGTGGCCTGCAGCAACACCTGATCGCATTCCTGGTCAATTCAAATAAACACTTCCAGAAAAAATCAGTATATTTTGATGTTGGTGGTTTTTTAGTACTACCCTTGAGGACAGAGCTCACTGCCATTGCTGCTTTGATACCTGTCACCGTCCGCTTATTTTGACTTATTCAAGTTTTTCCTAATTCCGCTTTTGCCAGATTTGTCAAATCTGACAGATCTGATAACTGTAACACTTTCAATACAAATTAACAAAAATGCAACACACATTGTTTATTACAATTCTTAGTTATCATACATGATTTAATTGTAATTACAGACAACACGTCCTCCCTTACATGAATTATGATGTCAACCAAATCTGACAGATCTGTCAGATCTAACAGAAACGCTATTAGGAAAAACCTCCATTCAGGGTTTTAATTATTTCAATTTCAACCAAATCTAGCTAATTTTTCAGACACATGAAGTGTCTGATTTTAAAACAAATGTTTGTCTGAAGACAATTTTTAGTTTAGGTCAATACAAATTTCAGTCCAATGATGGTATATTGATCAAGACTGAAATAAGTCTTTGTCTCAAAAATGACCAAGAAGCTTACATTTAAATTTATTGCAATTCAAACACAAAAGGTTAGCAATATAAGAGGTCAATTGACATGTCTGGCAAATTTTGGTAAATTAGATAGCTTTGGTAGATCAAGTAAATGAAATTAATAAGAAAACCAGAGATTGATCATATCAATTTAACACATATTTTGGAATAATCGTTACAAAGTGATGCTTAAGCTCACTATTCTTGCAATAAACAACCGGCTGTTATCTCCACTGCTGAAGTGACGTCTTACGTCACCTATTGATTGTGTAGCCTTAGTATGTTTTCGTCACATCAGTAAGGTACAAAATTAAACAAAGTGTGACATACAAAGCGCGATTTGATAGGTATTATGATGTGGTGGTGTGCTGAACTGCAAAGGTGTGCTGAACTGCAAAGGAATTCTCTGCCGCCCCACAATTGTGGCAGCACCTGACGGGCAATAAACATTGGCGGATCCAGGATTTCCCGTACGTGGTCGGCCGGCCCGTAGGAGGAGGCGTCAACCCAATTTTCACCTATTTTTGCCCAAAAATCGGGAAAAACTGCATGAAAATGAAGAAAATTTTGGCCGTAGGGG
>JBCAUI010509528.1:0-12668 GCA_038406195.1 Haplosyllis anthogorgicola | reverse complement strand
CCATCAGACATGAAACATACCTCCCCCACAAACAAACGGAAAAAATAACTGACGATAGGGCCCGGCTATCTGATGTGTGCATCGTCTCGTTCAAATGTCTTCATTCAACATTGACTAGAGTAAAACACGCTTTGATTTTTTATCGCTTAAAACATTGACAGAAAATTGTCAAATCACTCGCTGCATCGGCACCTTATTTTAGATATTTGCCATCGTTATGGAAACGTAAGACTTCATTGCATCACAAGAAGGACCTTGTCATGCATGCAAACATTGCTGGACCATAGGTGTACTTAAATCACAAGACCATAGCTCTTTTTCTTACAAGGCATGTGACAAAAACATAGCTACGTTCAAATCATATGACACAGTAGATTTCTACCTGTTTTTTGACCTTGTACAAAGTCACGAATATCACGACCAAATGCTTTCTTTCCTTTCGTAATAATAACAGGTATTTAATGTTTCAAACCAATTTTTTCTGCCGAAAAAAAATTGTACTTTTGTCCGAATAAATCTTTCAATGCAACATTTGTACACGCAATTTTCTTTAGCCTAACACACAACAAAAGATCTGAATTTATGGCTATTGTCAAACCAATGCCACACGTATGCGCAATTTCCTTTTTATACCGCTCTTCAATCGTTACTTTTGCAATGAAAAAGAAATCGTACGCTTTTTGCGAAAAATAAAAACCGCATTAACAAAATGCCACACGCATGCCTGGCTTTCTCTTACATACATTCATAAACAAAAATCCTAAATTTATTGCCAAGGTGAAAAAAAGTCTTATTTTGGCGTTATTCACTTGTTGGTGAAGATTTCCGGTGCGTTATGCGTCGTCGTGATGAGGACTACTGTGTTCGCCCGAACGTGCTCTGGAACCAGACGGTAGGCCTGCGTAACGACGTTGGCTACGTGCTTGGACGGCGCCCAGATGTGCAGAATCTGCTTGGACCACTTCTCCAGGGTGTTACGGCTTGACTGCACCACTCCTGAGAGGCAATAAATAAAATGTTCAGTTTTAATTGATTGAAAAACCCTAATGTCCCATGCATTTTTAAATCTCGTTGCAATACGCATTAAATAGTAGAACATCTCTTTGAAAAAATAGGTCAAGATGGACCTGAGCTCATTTGGCATTATCAAAGAAGTAAGACAATATTGGTTACAATAATGCATGCATACAACTAAGTGTCTAAGATCAAATCTCAACTATCTGATCTATGAAGAAACACAAATAAAAGGTGGTATCAATGTAATTTTTGCAGCACATAAAAAGGGTATGTAGGTGCATAAGGCTGCCAAATATGAAGTCTGTATAATTAATTGTATGTCTAGAATTTAGGTTCAAAGAAAAAGACAAATATGGCTCCCAATTTGAGAATAATGGTCACAACAATAAATTTTTTGCTAGGCTTTGAGATAGGACGTAGGTGCATATGTGTATAAAATATAAAGTCTCTATGATCAATAGTGTGCTCAGGGTGGCTGTACACAGATGATGATGATAACGACAACGATGACGACAATGACGGATGACGGACAATTCATGATTCTATAGGCTCTTTGGCCAAATGAGCCAAAAAGGGTCTTTCATATCCTTAGCATATCTAGTCCCAAAATGTCCCTTACTTGAACTGGCTATCCCAGTACCAACCAGATCTTGCTGCAGGTAAATGCTTGACCCAATTTCTTGAACTTGGCGCACTGACAACGTTTCCCTTTTTTTGCGCACTTAACAGTCTATGAAATTTATGTATGACAAGTGATGCGAGGAAAGAGCATTGTTCACTGGTACACAAATCAGATCTCGCAACAACTGTCCTGATGAAATCCACAGTGCACGTCAGTACAAAGTTCACCTAACGTTCATTTAATGTTCTTGTAAATTTTAAACCTATTAAACTCATTTGCAACGCAACTTCGCTTTTAGTCCAGGTTGAATTTTTATTGCCTACGTGCACCACATGTGGAAAATTTTGTATTTCTAAAATGACCTTTTGTGGGCAAAGGTAGTTGACATTGACATTTTCTAGTACTTTTCCTGGGGCATTTCCCAATAAGCCTATCACTCTTAACAAATACATATAATCTTAAAAACTCTTTTGCAAATGATATTATCGACTATCCTATCTGTATGATTACAGGTAATTTGTGCTATCTTGAGTTCATTTTAGGAAAACAATGAAATGACTTGCTGTTTTGTTTATTGCATTTATCTTTGCTCTTTTTGCTTTTTGTAAACAATACTATTGATCTTTTGTTTTAATATGTGCTTGCGGCCGTTTTCTTGAATCACCCTGGCTAGGAGTGCAAAGTTGCAAACACATAAACAAAAATATTTTGCCTCAATTGGGCCAATATAGTAAACAAAAAATTATCACATTTTTGTCCTCTCTGGTTATGTCCAAAAAGAAGTTGTTATTTGATGATGCACTGAATATCAAATTCCCTCAAGTGTGACCACGGCCAAAGGTTTCGAGTCATGCTGGCTAGGCACGCAAATAAGTTTTGTGATCACAATTGAAAGTCTAGTTGTGCTCAATTCACAATTTTCAAAATCAGAATTCGCGCAAAGTAAGATACAAAACACTGCAATTTAATTAACACTAAGTAAAAAAACTCACCGTTTAACTTCTTGTTCAGTAATCTCAATGCGTCTTCTGTTGCGTAGTCTCCATGGTACTTGAATGCACGGGTGACTGATACTCCTACTACGTGATCGTCGAATAGTCTGATGACCATATCAGTGATGGATCCTCCCTCTGGGAAATACTCAACCTCCATCTCCGTCTAAAATACCAAAACATTTCTTCTTCAACGTCAAGTTCCGCATTTTCAAAGTTATTGCAATGTTCACTTCATATGTTTCTTCCGTGCGACCCATTGTCAAAGTTAGTCTAGGTTTCACAACAGTGTGCTCTCTACGGTGTCAGGCTTAGCACTGATGTAAAACGTCAACAAGTGTATGTTTTTGTACCGTACTGGCCAATCAGAACAGTAGTTGTTGATCTGTTATTGCGAAAGAGTTCATGTACTGGAGTCCTATTTAGTGCAACTAATACGTATATGTAACGTTTCTGTGTTATCAAATATCAACCAGCATTTCACTTGACTTTATACAATACAGTTCTACATCGAGTTACATAAAGATAATATTCTAGATACAACTGGCTGGTGTAACGTAATGATGATTATGTGTTCCTTCAAAATCACAACTTGCAAATCATGCATCACAAGGTAACTACAAATTGACCCAATTCCACGTCACCAAACGATCTATTGCATCATGTCACATACAGGTTAGTTACTGTATAATGTCCCATCCGTCCGCTACCATATTGGTAAGCAAAATTCTATGCTAGCATATGTGATCATACCATTATGGTGCCAAGTGTCAAAGCGGAACCCTACTCTCTAGCTATCTCTGGGTGAACTGAACGGTCTGGGATTTCCAGCCTGGCCTTTTATACCTGTCAGCCCGAAAACCATGACTGAAACCAGTCGTGAGTCACGACACAGTTCTATTGGCAATTCTGTACCCGCAGGCCTTAATAGGAAAAAGTCACCTTATGTAGAAATGCCAAGAATGGTTATGTTTGGAATTGGTTGGTTACAAGAGAACCATATGTACATATATTAATGGGTAACAATTCTTTTATGACAGCTGTCATAATTGTCTGGGTCAACGCTTTTTCGGTGATAAATAAGAATAAGATAAGAACTTTCCAAATAAGCCAATGCTTATATTGATTATACCAGCATGGATCCAATTGAGTGCAAAGTTAGTGCAAACTACCAAAGAAATGACACAACGGCGGTTAAGGACACCTGCACAAGACAAAGCACCCCCACTCTCTTGAATTGGTAACAGGTTATAAACTGTGTGCCAACATTAAGGTCCCCCAGGGGCCCAGTGACTTTTGGATGAAGCAAACAATGGTAATTTACATAACTGTAGCGTATAGTTCGAAATATGTTATCACCATGAGATCTACATTTTGTCCTTTGGGTTTATTTGATAACAGAAAGAAAGCATTAACTGGGCCAGGGAGGAGCAGGAAAAGTACCACTTTTTATCTGCTGTCAAAAAGTAAAACAAATGTCAATGCAAATTATCAACAGAAGATAATTGGCGAAGTCACTTGACACTGACAACGGTAATATGAAAAGGGGAACTACCGTAGAATACAACCACATGATAACTTTCTTCCTGATAAAGTAATAAAAGTGGTTCTGTTTGCTAACCTTTGCTTTTTGCAATGGCCGTTGGCAGTGCACCAACTTAACCCCAAATAAAGTCAATTTGACATTTTCACTTTGGACAAGTTTCCAGGGGTATTAACAATGTTAGTAAGAATGGGGTTAGATGAATGACTTTGCTGGCATCATCTTTTTACACATAAGAAGTAAACCGTACACTTCGTGTTCCGAGTACAGAACTTTTTCAAGGTACCATGCAGATTACATGTAGCTTTAATTACTCTAACAATGGAAATCAAGGCAGTTGGCACTTTTTATGATAATGTAAACATTTCACGGAAATAGGTTCTTGAGCATTGTGGACTTCAGAATCTGGTTAAGGTTTGTGCACTAATATAACGATAAGTGCAATTTCCTTTGTACTTTGCTCAAAGGTTCAAAAGTTGCAGGAATGTTCCAAAATTTTCCTAGGTGAAAACTTTGGCGCAAATTTTCCTGCTTGCGGGTCTTTTCCATTAAAGTATTAGAGCTAAAAATTTCCAAATCAGTGCAGAATTGGTGTTTATTCGCACGATGGGGAACTTTACCTTTTACTTTTTAGGCTTGTATGACAACCATGTAATGCGGACATTCAAGGAATGTCAAAGAGATGCAAAAAGCCAAAAAAGGCGTAACAAATCTTATTGCTTTGTTCAATTAAAGAGCAAAACTGGTTTTAAACTTTGAACCAGGACCCCTTTCAGACAAAATTCGTGTAACGAGAGCATTTTTTTTACCTGAAGTTGAAGATTTATGACGTCAAAACTTCAAAGACATTTCATTCGATAGACTCCTAGACACCATAAATCTGTCTACTTACCTTTTATCTTACATATTATACACTGTGTCCTGGACAAACTTTGACAATGCCACAAAATACGTATAAATTGTACAAATGGTTGCATTATTCGCTTCGAGATTGTGCAATACTAACTTAACATTTCATAATAACAGCAACTCAAAACATGATATTGGATAATAAAGAAAACAAAAGCGCACAGACACGTCCGATCTAAACATGTATTATTTCATGTATATTATCTTATCTACGACTTCCTAGTTTAATCTGGCAATTGATCTGTGCATTGTATGGCATGCGTCAGAGAAAATTTTCACTAGCAATTGTAAACAGGCAAAAATGCATAACAGTCACAGATGAGACATTATACTGCATAAAAATTACAATAAGCCATTTGCAATTCTTACCTTCACTAGTTGCGCTCCAAAGCATCTCTTCAGCATCTCATATGATAAGATCTCAGATATCTCAGAGCTCCCTCCCGCGTTTGGTAAGTTCTTGATTCTTTGTCCTCCGTCCGACAGGTCCATGTTCTGCATCTTCCTGAACGAGTGGAACTGTGTGTGCACGACGCCTCCAGCTCTATTGTCTCGGATCAGCTTCTCAAAGCGGAACCATTGGCAGAGTCTTACTGAGAAATTTGCCCCAATGTACATGTTGACTGGGCTTGGTGGGGACTTAGATCGGGTCCTTCTTTGCTGTTGTTGTGCCTCATTTTTTACCCTGTTGGATGAAGAAGCCACACCCGTGTGTAATTTGGTTCGGGCCCTTTTCTTCCAGAAGGCGCGGCCCTTGAGGGGTGCGGTGGTGTATGGAGCTACTTTGCCCCCTTGGGACTGGGGCCTTGGCCCACTCTTCATGAGGCCAGTTTTGAGGGGTATGCGGCAGAGGCAAGGTTGTTGGTCGGTGAGTAGTTGTGGTGGCCGTTGAAGAAGAACGTCCTGGCCAGGAACGTGTATACCGGTGAGAACCGTTGTTTGTTGACCGTGATCTTGCTCTGGATGACCGTGAAACCCGTCTCCTGTGATGTACACGCGAAGGAGGCCGGCCATGGTGCTTTCCCTGCGCTGCCATTGGACCTGGAGAAAATAAAAATCAGTTTTATACATTTTTTGAATGCAGTATTTAAGTGTCCTTACAAGTAAATGTATACATGCTCTTTGATCAATGCAGTTCTGTCAGAGGCGATACATACTAAGAACTTAAACATCCAACACTGCATATTATGGATTCTGCAGTGAATAAATACCAAAACGTATACCTGATGAAATGTACTAACACATCGAGTTGAAGTAATATTACACAAAATAAAATATTTAGTTTCAAAGTTGTGCAACAAGCACTATAACTTTTCTGGAAACTTTATCTCTTCGTAAATTTTCACCTCACAAAATCAAGAAAAATCTCGAATAGTCTGTTTCAATACACAAATTACATGCCTGATTTCACTAGGAATTGATCTGATGAAATCAGTTTTGACTTACACCTTCGAACTTCTTAATTGTGTGCTTATTTCACTTACCTGTATTTTGTGTCGTTGCAGTCATGGTGTATAGTGGTAGTACTTCTTGGTTGTTCCGATTACATTAAGATCCAAATGGATTTGTTCCAAAACGTTTGTCTTCTCTACAAATTCAATCAATTGTGAACTACAGATGAGTCATTGCACAATCACTTTTATACTCGACGTTGAAACCACGTTGATTTCACAACCAAAACACATGTTCGGTCTATTTTTAGATTATTACGTTTTCTCTACCAATCAGGAAGAGTTCATTCACTCTTTTAGCCAATGAAAACGAAGCGGGAAAATCCCAGATTTGCCGTAAATGGAAGTCTCTCTCCTAAACGAGAATTTTTGGGCTTATTAAAACCAAATATGTAATAACAGTTTTAATTAATAAAACTCTAAGAAAGTATACTACATATTAAAAATACTCGATATCACAAATTACAAATTGTCTTGAAAAATTTAGAAAAATTCCCAGTGCATTATGGGAGCAGGTGCTTCCTCCTATAAACAAACATGGCCGCTCTTGGAGTAGTATTATATCTTCCGTGTTAAATTTTCATCATTTTCACGCAGATTTGGGCAGCAACTGGCATCATTTTACAGGTAATTTACAAGAATTATATATAGAGATTGTAACTTACCAATTTATTTGCCTCCTAGTGTGTTGTCCGCTTCATTGTAGGTGACAACTTGAAGGTAAATCAACATGGTATTTTTAGATTTATCATGTTTAAAATGTGTCAAACAAGTCATGCATGAATCTTGTAAAAAATGTGACAATTGTTTATTAGTCATGACTTGCCTGAATATATGCCAAAAACTGTTGTATATATTCAAACTCGAGAGAATTACATGGTGCAAAATATCAGACGTAGACCCGCGAAATAGTCCATTGTATTATTGTCAATGCACATGCAGAATCTTGGTGACTTATTATAAAATTGTGCTTGGAGCCCAAAAGACATTGGTCTCATTGCGCAATGCTTCAAACGTCCTTTACCATGCCAAATATACGTCCATCTCCATGACTGCAAGAGTCTTCACTGATACGTAGTGCAGTCCTCAAAGAATCGCAGGTGCATGTATGTGTGCCATTAGAGGTGTTAACAAGACATTGACAACTTGCTAATTTGCGGCAGGGTGGATGTTCCGTTTTATACGTTGCTGTCTCAGAGGGGGCATCCCCTCACAGACAGGAAGTTGCCTTTCTTGAAGTGATGGTGTTCATGTTCGATGGTGGTGCGTAGTTGTAAGTTTTTATGGGTATAAACTACGAACCAGGTACCAATGACAATGTGGTCTGACCAGTATTTTCACTGTCACTGATCGAAATCCAGAGGCTCATCGGCAATGTATTAGGAAGTTCTACTTTGGTTTTGCTTCCTTGGTAAACAACTGTCGCATTGTCATGCCATTTGCAGGTGGATGTCTTGGTTGTGTCATCGCTCAAAAAAGCATCAATACTCATGCATCTTGTACAACGATAAAAAGTCGTGCGATTGCAAAAGCGTTGAAAATAAGCAACAAGCATGAGGGGATCTCATGCCGTAGAAGCCAAGTGGCCTGACTGTCTATTGACCGTTCATCAGACAAAAGGCCTCGGAATGATAAGAACGATAAATATGCAAAATAGAACCATGTAGGGGATGTGTAACAGGTCGTAGAGTACTGTACCAAGATCCACTGGGTTAAGTGGCGACATTCCTTAAATTCTACAATTCCAGTGGTAACGGGGAAAGTTTTAGGTCAGATCTTCTGAACAAATAAAGGCAAAATTTCCCCAGTGCACTTTATTGTTTTATCCAAGAATAAACAAATTGAAAATAGTTCAGTATATTGCATGTTTAATGTTAGCACCTGATCAGATTTTACCTTGATAATAAACTTTGATGTTGATATTTATGAAGATATCTCATTGTAAGAGTGAAAAGATGGTGGTTCATACATATGTTTCAACTGTCTTGCCTTATTGTTCAAGATGTTTTTAAAATGATTAATTTTTCATGCATTAAATGTTGTCTTAGCTTAACAAACTGGTTTCTATTTTTGTAAAGCGGAACGGTCGAGACATTACTTTTAATTTCAGGCACTACTTGTACTTATGGAAAATAAAATAAAAAACTTGCCGACAAAAGAGGAATTCCTCTGTTAAATTCAACATGGAATTAGTTCGACATTGTTAAATATACGAAAATGGTCGATTGTGAACGAAAACATTGCACATAAATTCCTCAGCTTTGCCTTACTCCCCTAGCTTACCTTAGGTGCATAAATCTTTAATTTCAAGAGAAAAATTCATGTTACATTTTTTGCAAAATCGAGTTATAAGCCATTATGATGATTGCTTATTTTGAAAAGGAAGGCATATGTATGGTGTTAAATGTAAAAGTTTGAACTTACGGTTGCAAGGAAATTAGAATAAAATCTCAAATCTAAAGAATATGTATGTCTCAACTTAAAATCAATGTCGATTCGCTCGAATCATGTCAGACTCTTAACATAGTGTGAACTGGACTACCGAAGAAAAGTACCTAAACAGTAAAGGGTCCTGTACTGATGGAGAAGTGGTACTTGTAGTTGAAAATTCTGCAAGGACAGCAAATTAGAGCCATCATCCGTGACATGGATGTCTGTATCACACCGTAACGGGACAAGACATTACATCCATGTACCTAGTACCTGTTCGCACTTCTTTTCAATGGGTTTGTGCAATTTACTACTGAGTAGCCCAGGTACACCTTTCCTGGCAGGCTTAGGTGCGCTTTACCTTTTGTTTACATGTTTTTGGCTTGAATATTGGTATCATCCAGTAACGGCTCAAAAATGCTATATGTGGCTTACGGCAGATTAACATTTAATGTTGTTTAAGAACATTGCAACATTATTGTTGCTCATGTAGTGTCCCGAATTTTACAAATATTACATGCATTGTAATTTGTAACAAGATTTTCCATTTATGGAATGCAACGCGAACCGCATTGATTGTTAAACTGGACAAAAGACAGTACGTTTATGGCGAGTACATTGACTAAAATCATAGCAAGGTTGGCTTTTCCATACAAAATGGATGATTACGTGATTTACTGGTTCCCAAGTCTAATAATGAGAATTGTTAAGTTGTGGAACCAAATCATCCATGTACACAAATTTACGCTGTGCTTTTTGGGTTTTCTTTTGGTTGGTTTTTTTTTTCAAAATCAGGGACAATTCCAGTAAAGAGTTTTTGGACACTGAACTATGTGATCCCAATTGATATTACATTTTCAGACTACTAATTGTATTTTGTCTAAATGCTCGCTTGTCCGAAATTGCGGCTCAATTGTTTGATATTGTGACTTTTTGTCCTTCTGTAAAAAGGTATGTCGCAAGATATGAAATAGACCAATACCTTAAAGGTGCATTAAAACCATGTATGGTATAAATGTTGGGCCATACCCACGAAGCATCAGTGTTTATAAACAGTGGGTGAGTCATTCTATGTCTAGTGCAACACCTTGGAACAAATGTCATGGTACAATATATCTGTCCCATCTTTTACCCAGTTCACTAAATCCCACATTTTACATTGTGCGACCTGTAGGCTGTACTTTGTATAACATGTTCATATAAAAGATTTAAGTGTGCACTGCAAACAAGATACGTACATATGTCAACTGACTCCAAAGGACATTGCGAACCATTGACATTTAAGGTTTTTATTAAATTACGTTTTCAGAAATTCCACTTGTATAGAAAACGTTGTATAAAATTTTCATTACGTAAATTGATACGTATGAGTATTAATCAATGCATGCATATCATTGCACAATTAACTTTTATCCTGAATACAGTGAACAGAAAGGTAGTTGTATAAGTACGAAACATAATTTAAATTGAATCCCCTTGTGTGTCCTAACTTTTGGCTCAACAAGTTGATTACGTAATTAAATTACAAAGAAGTACTTATTAGTGTTGGATGATATCGTTGTGTGGTAGTAAGTGGTGAAACATAACTATAAAATGTAACAATTCGATCGGGTTTTTTTCCCATAAAGTTACATTTTTACGTGTGAAACTTATCACGCGGAACATTAAATGCCCCAATTTGGCCATTCGGTAGGCAGGGCAGTGAACTTACTTTTTGGCCAATTGCTCATTCTCAAAGCCATTACTTAAGATTTATGACGTAACTTTCGAAGAAACAAGGTTACAGATAGGCCAGAGCAGTTTGCAGAGGTAGTTTTGTGAACATTGAGAGAAAAGACTGTAAATACCTACATAAAGATCTGCAATGCTTTTATCAACAGAAAGGAACCACAGAACCTGAAATCACAGCTGATTTCGTCTGAATAAAATTTCACCGTAATTCCACTTGTCTGGACACAATACATCTACATTCATGTGAAACAACTAGCCATATCATTTTTATGAGGAAAGACTCGACTATGTATTGTTTATGGAGAGTCGTTATTTAGTCTGTCTATTATCAATCATAGTAATTACAATGTAACAGATTTGTTATGATGAGGTGTCTGCACTCTTATTGTCCACACTTCGTCATGCCTGCCATTTAAACTTGCCATTACGTTAATTACTTTTCAAGATAAATACGTAATAAGTGATCTGCAACTATGACGTATGGATCATTACATATGAGAGAAACAAAGTTGGATCGTCATGGCACTAACGCTTTGCGAGTTACTTACAACGTGTAGAAAGAATGTTTACCTTCTTTAGGACCATAATTGTTGTAGAATTAAAATTGCAATAGAAATATAATATTATAATTACAACTGAAAAATCACTAAAAGTGTACATGTTGTCATTTTCTAAAGAATTGTAGTGGATGCCTAATTTGCGCAAGAAGTACATAACCAGGAAAATTTCACATTACACATGTGCAAATTTTTTTTGGCTCATTTGGCATATATGCCAAAGAGCCTATAGAATCATGATTTGTCCGTCGTCATTGTTGTCGTTGTTGTCGGCGGCGACTGTGCACACTCACCCTGAGCACACTATTGATCATAGAGACTTCATATTATACACACATATGCACCCATGTCCCCCATGAATGCCCAGCAAATGTTATGTTGGTGTGACCATTATTCTCAAATTGGCAGCCATATTTGTGTTTTTCTTTGATCCTTGCTCCTGGACATGCATTTGATGGAACAAACTTCATATTTGACAGTCTTATGCACCTAGGTACCCTCTTTATTTCTTATAGAAAGTATATTGATGCAATATACATTTCCAGTTTGGCAGCCATATTTGTGTTTTTCATAGATTACATATTGGAGATTTCACTTGATACACTTTATTTGTACCCATAACTTAGATTGCCATAGTTTTTTGATAATGCCAAATGAGCTCAGATCCATATGGACCTATTTTTAGTTCTCTGCATCTCATTTCATAAGGTAAATCCATCTAAGGGTTTTTAACCGTTTTTCATATGTGATTGAAAAGGTAACCCAATTTTATTAAGCTGTATAATTGGCTATAAGAGGCCTATTTCATGACTTCCACATTAAATTTCCTTATCGGATACGAGACATCAAAAGGAGCCAGTCGCTGCAATTTATTCTTGCAGAAAAAGGTTTCCGACCTTGCGAAACTGACTTTAATGCCATCGAACTACACTTCCTTTTTTGTTTTTTTTGGTCAGCGGTTATAAAGTAAATACCGTATCGTG
The DNA here is from genome assembly GCA_038406195.1 of Haplosyllis anthogorgicola. Classification (NCBI taxonomy): domain Eukaryota; kingdom Metazoa; phylum Annelida; class Polychaeta; order Phyllodocida; family Syllidae; genus Haplosyllis; species Haplosyllis anthogorgicola. The sequence continues at coordinate 433 of JBCAUI010509528.1, read as the reverse complement.
ATATACCTTGCGGTTCCTGGATCGAACCAACACGTCCTAGTACACATGGGTTTCTATCCTTGTGTAGATCGACATATTAGTAACTTGGGACTGTGACCAAAACGACTGAAACTAGACCGACAATGGCAGTCGTGAAAATGTTGTCATTTTGATATTTGTGTGTGGTATCATTAACTAGGGCCCACCTAGCCCTAAGCATAATACTGACTTATTTGGTGTGGCGATTGGTCTATCTGTTTGTTGTTTCCATATATGGGTATGTCTCTCCGTTATTGTCTACCTGGTGGGTACATCTCACCCCTTGTTAGGCCCAATTACCTCTGGGTACTACATTGACTTTCTGCAATAATATATATATATTGTAACAAAAAGTGTAAAGCAAAATTCGCGACGCAGATTCACACCATCACTGCCATGGACTGAGGGGTTGTAA
>JBCAUI010509517.1:0-12668 GCA_038406195.1 Haplosyllis anthogorgicola | reverse complement strand
GGGTCCGTGCACGAACACTCAAACCTCAGCGTTAAACCTGCCAGTACGCCAGACTACAGATTCCACACACGCGACATTGGCGCCCAATGAGGGACCTGTGTCTCAAGGTAGTAACTAGCTGAATCTCTAAAGAACCTTCAATGACCCAATTGACGGAGCGTCGACACTCGTGAAACGGACGACACGTTTCACGGCACCGGTTGTTGGAAGGGTACAGACGCACCCGAGCGATCGTCCGAGCACCCTGCGTGGTTTTGCGAGAGAAGATAGGCGCTTGAACGACCTGCGAGCGATCGCCCGTACAAGACTTCATTGAAGCAAGACAAGACTCTAAGTCACTCAGTGACTGAACTTTTGGGAGAATTATAAACAGTATTGAACTGAGGGCTGATGAACTCTGACCTTTTAGCCAAAGGGTACGTTGGATGTTGAATTGCTGTAGGAACTTTTAAAACGGTCGACCACGGGACGCGTGAGTATCGGGAGTGCTCGAATTTGAAAGCGGGTCTCTTGTTAGTGTTTATTCTCATGAGAAATACAGAATTCGACTGTTAGCCCAGCTACGGAACAGTGACGGAAGAAGAATATAGTTACATAAAAGTGATTTACAGAAAAGTGTTCAATAAGAACCATTCACAGTACAGTGAGTGGGAGGCGTTAGCTATTAAAAGAATTTTGTAAGCGCAGAGACAAGGGTCATCTGAATTCTAATCATATTCCTTTGCTGAGTCCATATTATAATTTATAATTGTTACTCGTTGTCATCATGAGTGACGGTCAGGAAGTAGAAAGGGTTGATGAAGATTCCTTCGAGGGATTGGGGGGACCAGAAGAAGCTGGGAGTTCAGTAGATCGTGCCCATGAACTGGCAGTACTACTGAAAGTTCAAGGTCCATCGGGCAAGCCAATTCCTCCGGTCCTTTTTAGGGGAGAAGACGTCTGCGAGATTTGCCATATGATTACAGGGGCTTCACCAGTTTCCGTAGAAATTTTGAACGAATACGATTGTGTGCTGGAGTTCGATCAGGGGACGGCCCCTACCACGGTAGCGCGAAAGTTACATGCGATAAAGAACTGGAAGGGACGATCGGTCTCTGTATCTGCTCTGGTAGCCGGTGCTACCCGAGTGGAGGAAATTGCGCGTGATCGCGAGGCCTTGCGGGCTGTTGCAAGAGAACGCGAACGGGAACAAACCATCCGGCGTGAATACGAGGCATTGGCTGCAGAACGGGAGCGGCAGCAGAGAGATTCTGCTGCTCAGACCGAAGTTCTGAAGCGAATGCTGAATCATTTGGAAAATCAGAATAAGGTGGTTAATGACCTAGTTGATAAGGTTTCCCAACTTTCCACAGGAAGTGGACCAGGGGTAGCTGGCAGGGATTTCGCGACCCCTCAGACCAGTCGGGCTGAGGAGTGTGGAAGAGAACGCCATGCCAGTGGTGGCCTCCTAGGTGCTAACACCTTGATGATAGACAAGACCCCTAAATTTGGCACATTTAGTGGGGAGGAACCAATCCCTAAACATGAGGTCGATTTCCGATCCTGGGTTTTGGATGTAAGGGCAGCTTTGAATAGGTTCCCTGAAATTTCACTCAGGCAAATTGCCTTTGAATCAGTAAAGGGGGATGCCAAAGAACTAATCAGACACCTTGGCAAAGATGCCACCACCCTGGACTACATCCAGGAATTAGAAGTAAGATATGGGGATCGTTCCACTGCCGACATCCTCATGGGACAGTTTTACCAACTAACACAAGCAAAAGGGGAACGTATTGCCGCTTTTGCAGCCCGCATGGAACGTTGCCTTAATGAGTTGATGGATAAAGATCCGGGGATGATTTCGCCTTTAGACAAGGATAGGCATTTGAAGGACAGGCTTTATAATGGGGCTTGTAAAGAAGTGAGGGATACCATACGGTATATGTATAAACAGCCAGACGTGACATTTAAAGCTTTATTACTAGAAGCAAGAGATGTTGAGCCTGGAGCTAAAAGTGTGGTTGTTAAATCTAAGGCTGTGACTGAGGTTGTAGATAATGCCCAGGAAATAGGTGCTCTGCGAGAGCAAGTCGCTATGTTATCTGAAAATGTCATCAGTGCAGTTCGAACTGCCATGGCCAAGCCAGCCATAGAGGCAACTGAAAGAGAAGCTAGAGGTTCCTCCACTAATAGCAATAATAATGCTAACCCAGTGGCTGTGCCCACCGATGAATCTGGGACGAGTGCTAGACCTCCTTGGACTCCCCAGGCTAATGGAAATAGGTATTTTGGCAGAGGTGGTGGGGGACCAGGTCCTAATCATAGGGGACCCTTTCCAGGAGGGGCCCAACCCTTCATCTGTTACAGATGTGGGGGAGTTGGACATAAAGCCAGTGTATGTCCCAGCCCCAACCAGGGAAACTACCGCAGGGGAGGGATGCAGAGAGGAAATCCCTCCCCAGGACCAGCGGCTGCCCAGAATCCAGTTCCTCCTCCCAACCCCCAATAGCTAGAAGTAGTGCCCTCAATAGTGATAGATATTTGAACCCAGACCCTTTAGTACGATTAGTGGGAAAATCCAATGAAAGTAAAATAATTATAGATGATCAGGAAACAATAGCCCTTATTGATTCAGGAGCCCAACCTTCCACCATTAGTTTTAGTTTTGTTAGGAAGTTGGGAATTCCAATACACAAGTTAGAATCTTTGCTGACCCTAGAGGGAACAGGGGGGGTCCCCATACCTTATCTGGGATATGTGGAGGTAAACCTTAAAATACCAGGGGTGGGGGGAATGGATGAAGATGTCCTTATGCTGGTAGTTGATGACAAGTCCCCATATGCAGCCAGGGTACCCATCCAAGTGGGTACCCTGCACATAGATCGGATAATGGCTGTGGCTACATCTGAGGAACTCGAGAACATGGGTCATAGTTGGGATAGGACTAGGATCTCCAGGTTATTAGGCTCTAGGGCAGCCAGAGCTGAAGCTACTGTGAATTCTGACCTAGCCCAAATCAAGGGGCCGGTCAAGATCACCCGAAAGATTACCTTGAAACCATTTGAGTCCATAAGAACACAGGGACTGACCAAAATAACCAATCATAAGGGAAGGGTGAACGCGTTAGTGAGTTCTAAAGGGGAATTAACAAAAAGAGATGTAGTTACAGTTCCTAGTTACACGCACCTTAAGCCAGGTTCCAGTAAGATTAACATGTGCTTAAAGAATACCACCAGCCGTCCCATCACTATTCGGGCTAAAACAGTGGTAGCTGAAATAGAAGCTGCCAATAGAATACCTGCTATGCTGGCCCCAGGTAAGCAACCTGAAAGTGAGGAGGAGAATGAAGAAAATTCCTCCGGAGATGTCCCTGTACCTTTGCCTGTAATAGATAGACCCAAGCTTAGTAAGTCTAAACTGGACAAGTTGTTTAGCAAATTGAATCTAGATGGGATTAAAGACTGGACCCCGGAGTGTCAGAAGGAGGTCCGTGATCTGATTACAGAATATGGGTTCCTTTTTGCCCTAGATGATTTAGACCTCGGGAAGACAGACATAGTCAAACACCATATAAAATTGGAGGATTACACTCCCTTCAAGGAAAGATACAGACGAATCCCTCCACACCAGTTTGAGGAAGTAAGAAAACATTTGAAAGAGATGCTTGATGTTGGGGCGATCCGAAAATCAAATAGTCCTTGGGCAAGCGCGGTAGTGTTAGTGAGAAAGAAGGATGGATCCTTGCGATTCTGTATAGACCTGAGAAAGCTCAATGCCCGAACCATCAAGGATGCCTATGGCCTACCCCGAATCGATGAAGCCCTAGATTGCCTGAATGGTGCATGTATATTTTCCTCTCTTGATCTGAAAGCAGGATATTGGCAAGTAGAATTAACGGAAGAAAGTAAGCCACTCACTGCTTTTACAGTGGGGCCTTTAGGGTTTTATGAATGTGAGAGGATGCCCTTCGGGCTTACCAACGCTCCAGCTACTTTTCAAAGGTTGATGGAGAATTGTTTGGGGGATCTCCACCTTAATTGGTGTGTCATCTATTTGGACGACATAGTAATCTTCTCTAAGACCCCTGAAGAACATGTCCGACGACTGAGAGGAGTATTTGAGAAGCTGGCTCAAGCAGGGCTGAAATTAAAGCCAAGCAAGTGTGAGTTGTTCCAAACCCAAATTGCATACTTAGGACATGTAGTATCCAAAGAGGGAATTAGACCGGATCCCAAGAAAATAGAGGCAATCCAGAAATGGCCAGTGCCTAGGACAGTCACTGAGGTTAGGAGTTTCTTAGGATTTACTAACCATTATAGGCGGTTTATCAAGGGATATGCCCATTTGGCTAGACCTCTAAACATCCTTATTGCTGGAGAGAATGCCTCCAAAAAGAAGAGTCTGGTAGAATGGAACGAAGCATGCCAAACTGCCTTTGAACAGTTGAAAAAAGTTTGCTCTGAAACTCCCATCTTAGCTTATGCGGACTATACTAAGCCCTTTAAGGTTCACACAGATGCTAGCGAGACGGGTTTAGGAGCAGTCTTGTATCAGGCTGATGTTCAAGGTGTAGACAGAGTAATAGCCTTTGCTAGCAGAACCCTTAGTAAGTCAGAGCGTAACTATCCTGCTCATAAGCTGGAATTCTTAGCTCTCAAGTGGGCCCTTACAGAGAGGTTCCACGAGTATTTGTATGGGGGAGAATTTGAAGTATTTACTGATAATAACCCACTGACCTATGTACTCACATCAGCAAAATTGGATGCTTGTGGACAAAGGTGGATCGCAAGCCTGGCCAACTACAATTTCCAGATACATTACAAATCAGGAAAAAGCAATGTAGAGGCAGATGCTTTGTCCCGAATTGACTGGGACCGTGTCCTGGATGGCCCAACTATTAAAGCCATCATAGACGCAAGCAATTCCCCTGATTTGACAGTTATGGAGTCCTATGCCCAAGCTATCTCAGCAGAGGATGTGAACTTAGTCAGGGTGGCGGGAGGAGTGGCAACAAAAGTCATTCACAACTCCTTAGAACAAACAGCACCCAAGTTCAGTAATGAACAATGGTTAGACTATCAGAGTCAAGACCCTGCTATTGCAGAAATAGTAGAGCTATACCAGAATCGAAAACTGGGGTCTAGAAGAGTAAAAGAAGGTGATTCACAGGAGCTGAGGTGTTATTTAAGGCATAGACAGCAATTTTTGCTGAGGAAAGGGTTACTGTACAAAAGAGCTCCTACTGCCTACAGGGATAGAACAACCCTCCAGTTTGTATTACCTTCCAAATTCAGGGGGCAAGCCCTAAGAGCTTGCCATGATGAGATTGGTCACTTGGGGACAGAACGTTGTCTAGACCTGTTGACAGACCGGTTCTTTTGGCCAAATATGAAGAAGGATGTGGAAGACCATATCAGAAATTGCCCCAGATGTCTTAGGTTCAAACAGAAACCCCAAAGAGCAGAATTAGTCCCAATAGAAACTACACACCCACTTGAATTGGTTCACATGGACTTTCTGACTATTGAATCCCAAAAGAGTGATAAAGATGTCAATGTGCTAGTTATGACTGACCATTTCACAAGATATGCACAGGCATATGTAACAACTTCGCAGACAGCTAAAGTTGTAGCTAAGACCCTTTGGGAACGCTTCTTTGTCCATTATGGGTTACCTGAGCAGCTCTTGTCGGATCAGGGCCGCAATTTCGAAAGCACACTGATCTCAGAATTGTGTGAATTGGCACAAGTGAAGAAATTACGTACCACCCCTTACAGACCCCAGACTAATGGCCAGTGTGAGAGGTTTAACTCAACCTTGATCTCCATGATAGGAACTCTTCCAGAACAAGCCAAGTATAACTGGCAAGAACATGTTTCTACACTAGTCCATGCCTATAACTGTACTAGGTCCAATGCTACTGGTTTCAGTCCCTATTTCCTCATGTTTGGAAGACACCCAATGTTACCCATTGACATTGAGTTTGGTGTAAGAACCAGTGACTTGAATGCTACCACCACCCATAATTACGTGCAAAAGCTACAGGAGAGACTTAAATGGGCCTATCAAAAGGCTAGAGAAGTCATTGAAAAAGAAAGTGCTAGACATAAGAAGAGGTATGATCGCAAGATGTGTGGTTCTAAACTACAAGCTGGGGATTTAGTGCTAGTCAGGCAGAAAGCTTTCAAAGGGAAACATAAAATACAGGATAGATGGGAAACTGATCCTTATACTGTAGTAGGTTGCTCAGATAACCAAATCCCTGTATACCAAGTCCAAATGGGTGAAAATGGCAAAATTAGAACTTTGCACAGGAATATGCTCTTTCCTTTGGCTACACCAGTGATAGAAGATGAATCAATGATCCAAGATAGTGTAGAGAAAAGTGATGAAGATTCTCATCATGTTCCCAAGGAGGAATATACAGGTCCAGTGACTAGAAGTAGGGTCAAGAAAGACCCTAAACTACAGCTTAGAGCTAATCGCCTCATGAGAGAACACTTTGATGATGATGAGGTTCCACCAGTGGTAATACACCCTTGGTTCCCCTGTAGGGTTCTATATGTGTTGTGGTTGAGGCTGTGTCCTCAATAAATTGTTTCCATTAATTGGAAGTCTAATTATCTTCTCTGGGTTTAGTCAGTTTTATTTTGTAGACTTGGTAAAATTTCCAAGACTATCAGGAGATGTCTGGTGTTTTCAGAGGGGGGGAGGAAGATTGAGGGGCACCAATCTTGTCTTAAGCCTTCTCCACTGGGAAAGAGTGTATGGAATCCTTATTGAAAGCTATCAGCTCTCTTGGTAAGGGGATAAAACTGGTGAGAAGAAGTTAGAGTGAGTCAGTAGTAGTCAGTGTTACGTGTTATTGTGTGCTATTTGAATTTAAAAATTTTTGAGTTTCTGAATTTCATTTTGTTGATGTATTATGAGTTTTATCTGTGGCCAGGGATATAGCCCTGGATACAGAAGGGATCCACTGATTGGTGGAATATATAATGAGTGGCAAACACTCCTGATTGGCTGGAGTGGATAGCAACAATGTTGCAACATAATTCTAGGAAAAGAAAATTGCATTATTGCCTGAGGGCCAGTAGGGCAGTGGCACTCATGGAGGGAAGTAGGTCTAAACTTCTGATTGTGTGTGACACAGAAATAGCAAAAGGAAAACTGTGGTGTGAGATTCTGAAGCAGATCTTGGCTACTTTAGGTGTTGAAACCAAATTGGATTGGGAACAAAATTTCTGTAGTGGCCAGCAGGATGCTCACTTGGCAGCATTGAACAAGTTCTATGAAGAGCTCCATTACAGAGATTGGTGAAAAACTTGTCCTTAGGGACGCTGTGTACACGCAACAGGAGGATTCATTGGATGCACAATATGACTGTATGTACCTGGGGATAAGAATAGAAGAGGAGTGGGGAGTTATTCAATTGGATGAACATTTACAAAATCATATGAGGTTCCGCACAACGTTGGGACGTCAGATTATACAGTGGTTGAATCTAAGGGGCAAGTGGAGGAGATATTGTTATTGTTGCAAACGGTGGGTGTTTGATCTGACACCATTCCAAGCACTCTCAGCAGTGATTAAAAACACACCAGGATTAGCCAAACTTTACCTGTACCGAGATTTCTTACAACTGGCTCCTCGAATGCAGAAGCCTCCATATCACTTCATTGGAGAAAACGTGAGTTACTTGTTACTTGGTATATCTGGATCTTCCGACGATCGCTTGTTTATAGGCTTTGGTGCGGCGAAAGTAGGTCAGTTTTCGAGCGACTTGCAGGCGATCGCTTGTGTAACGCATGTAAATAAGAACCCAAGGCTTGAGTTTAAGGCACATATATTCTATTTATTTATAACTAACTTGAACGAAAACCTGGTAATGATGAACTAAATGGCAGAGCCAACAAAACAAAATCCGGGGCTAGAACTAAAGCAAATAGTTGGAAACTAAATGGTAATATTACGTGAATCTGGAATCAAAACAAATAAAATGGAGTGTAAAATAAAAGAGAATAACTAAATAAAAGGCACCCCTAATCGCGCATCATAATATAAGCAGAATCGAATTGTGAAACACGGCATCGCATGGCTCACTCCTGGGGCTCCTCTGGCTCCTCCTTGGGCAACAGAATAGGGGGGTTCGCAGGGAAGAGCTCCTGGCCTTTGTGCACGCGCTCGAGGTGCTCCTTCCACCCCTTGGACCCCCAGAAACGACTGGGGCAGTAGGGGCAAAGTAAGCAGACCCCGAGGTGGTGTTGCCGTGTGTGTGCGCACATGCTAGCGTGGTTCGAAGCTGCATGCCCGCAGAAACGGCACTGGTATTGGCCAGTTGGTAAACGGGAGGGCAGATCGTCTTCTGCGATCCCGTGCTTCGCGCAGGTCTTAGCATCGTGGGGTACGACCGCCACCGCCTGCGTCACGTCGGTCACGACCACGGAGGTTTTGGGCACCAAGGGAGGAATGGGGGGCAGGGCAGCAGCCATGCGGGACCGTTTAGAGGGAGGAGCACTGGTGCTGGACGAAGCTTGGGGCTCAGATGAGGCCGTGGATGTAGAGGCCACAGGCTCCTCCTGCAGGGTGTCTGTGAGCCCGGGCTCCCCTGTCAGACCTTCAAACACCGTGTCTTCCGGGTTCTCCGCCCCCTCGCTCGGCTCCCTCTGGCCATAAAGACTGTCAAACATATCCATATAAGGGGACGCAGGTCTTCCTGAAAAGACAGAAGGAAAGTATTAGTAATTAGTAGAAGGGCGGTCGCCGGACGACCTGCCAGAATTTACGAAAGAACAGGGGCGCTCGAGCGATCGCCCGACTTACCGGCCAGAGCGAGGGCTTGGAGCTGGAGCCCCTCCACTTCTAGGGTGTTGGCCCTTGCCCGTAGTGCGGCGGCCATACGCAACTTCCGATTCGACTGGAAAGGAAAAGTGATGAAAATTTACCCATATGACACTGGAAAGTGAAAATTAGGTTGGGATGATAACCCGAGAGAGGGTTTGAATGATGGCTTTGGTAGCATAACTTAAAATAGGAATGTCTTACTGTGAGTAACAGGTCCCGTGCCTGCCCGTCCGTCCATCTGAATTCATCTCCAAACTCTTCCTTAGAAGAAGCTTGGACGGCCCGGGCGAACTCCCATCCACTGATTGGCTCTAGCCGCCCCAATTCAGCATCTGTGGCATCGAATACCGGTGTTGCTTCCAAACCTAGGAGAATGAATTTACAAAAAAATTGTAATATGTAAAGTTGGAGTATGGAGTAGGTAGTCGGATCTAAATTGTTGATATACTAACCTCTATCTTCGTCCGGGTTATCTTGGGCATGGTGGCCGCTCTTCAAAGCACGCTCCACTTCGGCCACATGCTCCTGCTTTAACTCCGGGAGCTGAAATAAGGAGAAATAAAATCACAGATTGTAAAGATCAAAAAGGTCAGGGTCATATAACATGATTGACAGGAATTCCGAGAAATGGTGAAATTACTGTTACAATGTTGCAAATTTGAAAATGCAACGTTTAAAGTGCAACATTCTCCAGCATATAAGGGCTGATAGCAATGATTATGGCACAGTCTCAGTATGAATTATGGATATTCAAACAGCCTTGCAAACACGGGCTATGTCTGTGATGCGTTTTGAAAACTGGCTGTACCAACATTTGGCAAGACGTACGACATTGGGAATATTTTTGAGAAATCTAATTGCTCGCACACCTCCATTCCACCGTTTGGTGTGGTGTCCTCGTTGTAGGTGCATGAACTGGTCTTTAGGACTGGGAGACTTAGTCAGAGAACTGGTTAAATTTGATGCTAAATTAGCTAACGGACTGTTTCAATCTTATGGACAGGATCTGACTTTAAGGGTAGTGGCACAACCGCAGCCAGATCTTTTAAAAGATTTGTTGTAAAGGATATTCTACTAATGGAAGGAATTTTAGCTGTCCTAAGCTTGGTCACAAATAAATACTTGGCTGCTTATGAAAGACGTTGTACAGTGATAGTACATATACCAACAGTATTAACTAAAACAAGTGAGCCTGATTTGCGGTTGAACCAGATTATTCAGTGGACTAACCAGCGAAATTACCGAGCAGCTGTGTATTGCTTGACACATTTTGTATGGGATGCAGTACAACAGGTAACAAGGGCGATCGCCTGGACACCCTGGCTTAATTTCTGAAGCAGCCAAGGTGCTCGAGCGATCAACCAATAAAATCAGAATTTTTGCGTCAAGTCCGGGTGTAAACTTATAATTGTGAGACGCCTCCGGGGATACCCGCGCGTACAACCCTCTAAATCACTGGGGAGAGCTTACGTTTTGTGTTGAACACATGTTTTAGTAAATTTAAGTATAAAAACGTCGGTTTTTGCTGGAAAATCTGTAGTATTGTACACCAAATGTAAGTAACAAAGAGCCTAACATTGTAGAGTACCCGGTGACCTTGAAATTTGATGTGAAAAGTAGATCTACTAACCTTAGCCACGCCTTCATAATCTTCTATGACCAAAATGTCCCCCAAGCCTTGGGTCACCTCCTGGTGGGACAGCTCACGTCCCAGACGTTTCTCGGCGTTTCTAATAATGTGAAACGCCTCCTCCACGCCGATATTAAACTGCTGAAAACCCTGGAAACATAATAAAAATTGTGAGTGTATACCAAAGTCAGAAATTCAAAAGTAAAAGCTGAAAACAATACAGGCTAGAAACTAGTATGTTAGGGGTACCTACCGCCTTCTTAAACTCTGCTAAAAGCGAGAGCCCTTCCAGATCCAGGTACTTGTCGATATCTGGTACATTGGCCATAGCAGTGATGTGTATATGTGTGAATTTAGAATTTGGAAAAGGGATAGCTGTTAGCGTTTAGAAGAACCACGAAAGAATGGGGAACCAGGGGGAAAGCCGTGGGAATCCCGGAAATGACGTCACGGGAGTTTGTGATAAGATTAACATTGCTCGAGGGCCACCGATGAGCCGGTGGCTGAGCGATCGCTCAGTAACCCTACTTGATATCTTGGGAGAGGGAGGGCGCTCGGGCGATCGTTTGCATGCGGACCTAAAAAAATTAATTTTGTTAATTTGAAGTTCAGTTCAACTAACCTGCTAATAGTACTGACTGCATGATATATAGTCTAAGATTCGTTATTCAAATTTACAGCATGGCTAGAACTAAGAATACTGGCAGGGCACCACCAAGGCAAGGGAAGAGGGCGTGTTTTGAAACTCCTGTGACGACACCTGAAGGTTCCGAAGAGGAGGGTACATTGACTCCCACCAGTGACCTTTCCACGTTTACAGGGACGCCCCCTACCCCCAGCTCTCCGCTGTCATCGCTGTCCTCAACTCACTCCCCACGTAGGTTGCACTGGCCCCCGAAACCTTGTAATGAAAATTCTTCAAGAAATAGGTCCCCATTTCTGGCAGTGGCCCAGGCAGTTTTGGATGAAATAGTTAGCAAAATTTGTGATAGGATGGCCCCAGTAGTAAGTCCGGAGAAAGAAAATCCTGAAAGTAATAAAGAAAACCGTGACCCTAACCCACCAATTGAACCCACCCCTAGCACCAGTAGTGGTGTGACTTCTACCGCACAAGAAAGGCCAGTGCAGCTGATCGTAAATGACCCACCTATTCCCACTATCAACGAGACCCTTGATGAAATTTGGCCGGAACCCGCTCCCAAGAAGCAGAGAGTTGTAAAAAGTAAGGGAAAGACTAATAAAACATTGAAAATAATCAATTCTAGCATGGCCAGGACCAAGTACAGCGCAAAGAAGAAAGCGGAAGAAAAGAAGAAGGAGGAGCCGAAGAAGAAGACTGCGAAGAAGAGGGCTGCCTCCCCCCCGGCCTTCCCCGGTAAACGCCCCAGGTCACCGATCTCGACCAAGGCCGCCCGCAAGACCGGGGCGGCGCTTCGCACGGCTTCTGCAGGAGGAAGTGCAGCCCCTGGTAAAAACTACAGGAAGCCCCTGTCTAAGAAGGAAAAGGAGGACAGGGAAGCAGCACGGAAGTTAGCTGAACAAACCAGGAAACAAGCGAGGAGGGATAGAAGGGCAAGAGGGGCGGGTGGAAGGAGGCGAAGACGTGACCCGAACATGTGTGAAATCATGCCTCAACGCCTCCCCTTTTCCCAGCGTCGACTCCATCCAGGAACCCTTGCTCTGCGTGGCATCCGGTGGTATCAGAAGAGGGTGGGGTTATTGTGCAGAAAGCTGGCATTTCAGAGGTTGGTGAGAGAAATCGCACAGAACTTTAAGACGGATCTTCGGTTTCAGTCAGCAGCAATTATGGCCCTCCAGGAGGCTGCTGAAGCTTATTTGGTTGGACTGTTTGAAGATACCAACCTTTGTGCAATACACGCAAAACGTGTGACCATCTTACCAAAGGACATCCAGTTGGCTCGTCGAATTCGTGGAGAGCGCGCTTGAGCGATCGCTCAGAAACCCCGCTTCTTTTACGTAACAAGTAACAGTGCTCGAGCGATCTCCGGATGACCTGTGTTTTATAGTGTTTTATGTATGTCGGTTATTTATTCTCGGAACGTGGTTTATATGTAAATGATAGAGTATGCGGATCAAGGAGGGAACGAAGTATTTGTAGTGTTTAGTAATATTTATTTTATTTCAATAACAATTGCACAAGACCCTTCCAGACGGGGGTGAAACATCTGAGACATTACTTAGCAAGTTGTCAATTGTT
>JBCAUI010509506.1:0-12671 GCA_038406195.1 Haplosyllis anthogorgicola | reverse complement strand
CAAAAGAACAGCGTGAAATTCTTATGTCCTCTCTTTTGTTCTAGACGTTTCGAAACTGATACAAATTCCGTGTACTGCGCAACTTCAGATTTCCATACTTGCTATACAAAGAAATTAAAACAGAAGCTGATCTGATTTTGGCAGAACAGTGCTATCATTAGACCATGGGCTTCTGTAAATTTATAAAATATGCGCACCTGGGCCTAATTGATACAGCAAAGTGGCTGGTGAAGATTACAGATTACAAATGTATTTCATTTTGGGGCCATGGAATATGACGCTGTGTCTTGGAACTTTAGATTCGTAAATTTCTATTTTGTCCAAAAATAAGGAAGTCTGAACAAACATTTAACAAACATTTCAGCCTCTGCTTCCAAGTAAGTAAAATCCAGATCAAGTTAGGATGATGCATCCAGATAAGGCAAAAGCATCGTTGAATCCAGATAGAATCATTACCATGTTACATGCCTGGTTCTCTATCGACCAGGATTAACTTGTTTATCTCCTACGTGAGGTACGGCCGATGTGAATATTTTAGCAATTTATTGAGGAGGTTTATGTTCTGAGGGTGAAAGAGTGCATCTAAGACAAACGGTATGTAACTTGATTGGATGAACATAAAATGACATCAAAGTGCTAAATGGAAGTTATTGGGCAGGCAATGTTTCGGATGCACTTCCAAAAGGACGACAGTGAAAATAGCCTCTGTCTCTGTCTCTGTCTCTGTTGTCACGTGTAAATGTAATTTTTTGGCACAGATATTCAGTGCAGGACTTCTTTTTGCATTATGTAATGGTTTTCATGCACAACACCTTTGCACAAAAAAATAAGCCATTGACTCTATTTGTATATTCATCTACTTCACCCAAATCATTGAAACTTACCCAAAGGCTACTTACAGCTCCATATTGAAGTATTTTATCTTCCCTCCTTTTGAGGTATTTGGGGCTGAATATTATCTATTTCCTTTGGAGAAATGATATTTTGCTTGCATGAGTTGTATAAAATAAGCATGTATTTTAGTGTAATTTTCTATGATATCAAAGATGTCAAAAGGGTTTTGCTTAACAAAAAATGTATGGAATGTGCACAGGTATGTCTGGTATGAGAGTTGCATATTTTTATTTGAGCACAGAAGCAAGTTTTCAGGTGCAGATGCAAGTTTTCATGTGCAGATACCACTTTCCTGTATTTGCGTCATAGAAAACTTGCATCTGCGCCCGATAACAGAGCTGATTTGTACACTCCAAAAGGACCAAGTTCACACCGTCGTAAATCTAGTAGAAATGTGTAAATGGGAAAGATTTAATGCCAACTACTTTTCAAACTTGGCCGTGGCTCGACAGCGGACGATTGCGGTAAACGACTTATTAATATCTTCTGGACCGAACAACGTTCTGCTGCATTTTTGTCTTAGTGTTTTATAAAAATGGAAATGGGCTCAAAATTTACTAACTCAGATTAACAGGTAAAGAATTCAAAAGTCTGCAGTGAAACTAACCTTTACACGAACAAAAAGTAAACCTGCCCATTATCCAGACCTCCTGTTCAACACTCACAGCTTCTATCACATCACTGTGTATCACGGTTGTATTTTCTGTAAACACTTCCTGTTGATCTCACAGTGGTCATTCTGTCTCCTGTTACTTTATTGGCAAAGATCGTTTTTTGTGTGTTGTCTGTAACAGTAGCCGAGAATTTGATAGAGTTTATCAACAAAACCTGTTTATCTGGTTATTAAAATAATGAGATACTGTGCTCACTAGGAAAACATCAGATTGTTTTACAGTTTTACTGACCTACCCACCAGTTTGACCCAAGAATCTTGAGTTATATTTCTTTTGAAATGTTGTTTTCAACGTACATTTCACTTTCAGTGAAAGAAGATGATAAATTGAGCTAATGTTGCTGCAAACCATTTGGTTTATATTTAATTCATTGCGAACGTAAGACATTATGTTAGTACGGTGTTGATCTTTTATTATCGACAGGTGTTGTACATTTGATCCTCTAATAAAAGTAAATTGCTCGGGCACACTAACCTGATTGGCACAAACCATAGAAATGTTAGAAGTTCCCGACTCCCAATTAATTTATATTAAAAGATGTTGTGTAAAACGAATACTTTTCTCTGCATATCAAGGTTTGCGTTGAGTTTGCACTGCGGGTATAATTACAATGGACAAGATGCTGACTGAAATTGTCACAGCAAATTATTGTCATCATCTTGAAAGAAGAAAATCGTATGAATGCTCTTCAAGTTTCATTTTCATTTTACACATTATGAGTGAATGAATTCGAACATTTTTAATAGTACCAGTTCAGATTTACATGACGTCTTCGTACATTGAGTAACATTTAAAGTAAACTTAAGGATTTAACTTTGCTTTAATATTATCGAGTCAAAGGGATGCGTCTTAATTTAGTCTCTTCATATTGCACGGTAAAATTCACAAATGTTAAAATAATATAATAATCTGTGGGCCACACATTCAAGTTAGCAAAAGAACTTGTGAACAACATCTGACATTTGTAGACGCACGTTTTGTTTCAGGACGGATGGTTCAAAAGAAACGACCAACAATTTCGGTCAAGCCTTTTATCTGGGGACAGAAAAGCTCAAGCTGTGTACTATTGTTTGGCTAAATGTCTATTGTTTAAAGTTAGAAAAAGTTTTTCTTTTCTATTCGGTAGCTTTATGCTAGCCTATTAGGAAAAATTAATAATAGTCTATTTTCCCGAGTCGTGCAGAATAAAATACAAAACGTCTTTGGCTCGTAAACAGCTATGTGTTGACGGTTGGCAAAACACACCGGTATCTAAGTTGGGAACGAGAAAGAAAATATGTTTCAAATCTCATTGTTGTATTTTATGCTACGTTTATTCCTAGGATAATTACTTTTGTTCCCAAAGATTAAATGATAAATCTTAGACTTTTCTGAAACTCAGGAGATGGTTAAGTTCTTAGTCCACATAGATTCAACAGTCTTCCCTAAACTGAAGGTCAAAAGTTTTTAATTTGACCTCAGAACCCTTAACAGATGGGTTTCCATTCAACCATGGTGATCTGGGAAGAAAATTGGCTCATTACTGCAGTATCCCCAGATCAACCCCATAGATCACCGGATAAACTATAAACAGTTCACGGTGTTATCTCAGTGCGGTCACTCGGGAGGGAGTTAACGTTCGAATTATGTTTAGTTTAAAAAAACAGTCTGCAGCTTAGTGAATCACATTAGTCACAGAATTGATTTAAAGACAATTTCATGTTCTGAAGACCCAGCACCCTGCGCTTACGTTCCAGCATAAAGCCACATCTGTTCATTTCTTACTCCATGGTCACTTCTGATTGCCACCCTCTTTCCGCTCTAAGGGGCGTATAATGTATAAGGGTGTTAGCACGCAACCGTTCATTCCATTAAGGTTGATTACAGTAGGGTACAAAGTATGACATACAAAGCGCGATTTTAAGTCTAAAATTATGTGATGGTGTGCTGAAGTGCAATGCAGTGCCCCCTCGCAGTTGTGGCAGCACCGGACGGGTGATAAATACGCGCTACACTTCGTTCCCTGCTGTATTTGCTTCACTCGCCTTGTCATTTCTCTCACTGGTAAATTAATGTGGACAGAATGTGTTATTCCGTTGGGGTAATATTTCTAGTTTTACTCTTAATCGGCAGGGTTAGGAAATTTTAGCCATTTATTTTCATATTTTTCACTGTAACAAGTCAAGAAAACTCTTGACTGCAGGCAACTACACACAAACCTCCTACGTAATGCATGACTTGGCAAAAACTGCTGGAATTCTGTCTGATTAACGTTGTGGTAATATCTTTCTTCATCTTAGAGATGTTTTTAGATGGCAGTGGGCGTTGAATGTATTAATATTTAACACATAGTTAAGCTGGTGCATCTTAATGCTCCGGCTATTGTGGTTGCCAGGGATTCGCGTGACACGATGATAAGATTAAGATACCCCTCGTCTCACGCCCCCTCCTCACTTCCATTTTCAGTTCTGAACTTGGCTAGGTCCAGAGCCTCTTTTCCCCTCCCCATCGTCCTCAACAGAATGCATTTCTGGCCATTCCAGACATTTTCTGGGGAAAAATTTCAGTGTGTTTTGGTTAGTTGCAGAACACGGAATTCGTGTAAGAAGTTTAACACGGCACCTTATGAGAACTCTCTTACATACCCTTATGTACACAAATGATACGAATTCTGTGTAATGCAACCCGACAGGGCATATTTTCATTGGAATCAAGGTGGGAATACTGTAATGCTCAGGAAGGTGGGCAATAATACAGAAAAGAACTAAGGTGCGTGATAATATATTTGGTGCAGACAATCCAGGTAACGCAATCCCTGACTGCTTTATTGAAAATGTGTAGACACAAACTAGCAAAATTGGACAATGAATAAAATGAAATTCAACATTGGACCAAACAAATGAACGGGTTTTGTTCGGAAACACAAGCAGAGCGTGAATTTCTCATGTTTCCAGGTTCGGTGGATTTCGTCTGTGATATCACTCTCTCCATTTGTAAACGAGAGTACATGTAAATTGTGATTAGGCTTAAGAATGTGTGATATTACTAATACATTAATACGTGTATCCGTTTCCTTTCTTGAATCACTTAATTTTGTTGAATTACAAGTTACAATCAGCTTAGCCTCCTAAAAGGTATTCTATTTTGTGTCCAGTATTACTTTCCATCAGAACAAAGGCACAGCATGAATTTTTTCAGAGTTACAGTAACGAACTCTTTCTGAAATACAGTAAAGAATGCCGTCCAACGGAAGGCCAACCGATCGCTTCACAAATTGTCCTTAAAACACCATAAACATAAAAGATTTAATAAAAATAAAGCAAAAATTTAACAATGACCTTCAAATGATCTTGATCCATACATCGTATATCGCTCACAAATAGTAGAACACATGATAATGACAGATAACACTCAAAAATTGGACATTTTGCATTGTTGTGACCTTCAACTTGACTCGAGTACTCAAACTTGACCTAAATGTACTAAAACGTGTCACCATGCCAAAATGAAGTTTCTGGGTTACGCGGTTCAAAAGTTATAGCTCGAATAGACACAAAGACACACAGGCACACAGACAGGACTAAAAACATCCTGCATACATGGGCAGTAATAAACACGAATTGACGTGTTTGGCATTGTTACTATAATTGTATTTGTATATTAAATTTCAGTCAGATTATGAAATTGCTATTAAAAGTTAAGTGTTCGGCAACAATTGAATTGAGTGAGCTCAACTTTTAATAGTAATTTCATGATCTGGAAAGTAGACGAGTTGGGTGGGGTGGAAGCCTTTGCAGTGGAATGTGTAGCTATGCAAGGAAATCTGAGCATATCAGAGATCCAAAATATGAGTCACAGCGGGCCCAAAATGGTTTCAACTAGTACCAGATTAAGTGACTGATGGTTGCCAGAAAAATGAATAAATAAGATCAATTGATACCGTGTATTGTTAATATTAAGTGATTAAAATATGTTGTTCCGTATCGTCTATTAATTGGCATCTTGAACAGCTGAACACCTGTCAGAATTGCCTGTTGAATCGGCCGGGTGACACAGGCAACACGTCGTGAGCTGCTCATCAGAATCACTTTACACTTCCTTGTTACCTATTCACGTAGACATCATGTTATTTTTCTTACTTTTCGTTCATATTTTTTTATTACCAAATTCATCAATAGCTAAAAAGAGATTTGTTTGTGGCTACGAGACAGACGAAATTTATTGTCCAAAGTTCCCAGTGAACAAGGTCGTGAACATTGTTTCTGCGGAATGTGGCAGAGGAAGCAAGGAGGTTGGTGCAACTTTTAATTGTTCTTCATGGTGTTTTTTTATGTTTCCTCTCTGATGCAGCTCAAAAATGCCGCCTTTTTTGTTAACAATGGAATTTTACGCTTCGTGTGACCAACAACAAGGTGTAATTTTCGATTGTCAACAAAATGAAGAGGCACGGTGAATTTCTTTGCATATATTTCATTTAGTACGAATATAAAATTCTTAAATTTGACACAAAAAGGAATCAAAACACATTAAAACCTGCCATTTACACCACCCTGTGGGACCCATGTTTATGGTTATAAACAACAGGCGGTGTTCAAACAGGTTAATTTTAAAGGAAATAATAGTTTTAGTTCTCTAACATCTGGTCACACACAGTACACAAAAATCGTATTAGAGTTGTAACACGGGACCTTATGGGTCCATTTTTTTTAAATTTCATAAATGACAGATTTATAGGTATGAAAACTGAATTCTAGATTTGTTAGATTCTAGTAAAATGATATGACTGAAAAATTTGGTACATTAAGTATATTAGGTAGACGAAACTAAGAAAAACCTCTAATGTAAAATGAACGGAAATACTTTTTGTACTTCATGCGCTTAAGTTGTTATTTAGTTCGCGGATTTATCCTTTTGGAATGTAACCAAATCGTTTTAGAGTTAATTGGAGAGCTGCAAAAATGAAGTTGAGTTCTATATGAAGAAAATTTTGGGATGTGTTTTTGAGATTGTACGTCAAAAGCACACACAAAACTCCTTTGTTAAGTGGAGTATAAAGTGTATGTTATAAAGAGCGATTTTGTAGCTAAAATTATGTGATGGTACACTGGACTGCAATGGTAAACATAGGACTTTTCTGCCGTCCCACAATTGTGGCAGCACCTGACGGGCAATAAACCCAAGCTACACTTCGTTCTCTGTTGTGTCTTTCAGTCCCAAGTTAAAAGGCAATTGAGTCGTAAAAATCGATTTCCATTCTGGAATGTCGCGCAGAAGGTGCAGAACCGTATCACCGATCACACGTATTCCATGTCTCTTAGGATACACATTGTACATTTTAGAATTAATAAACATATTGCAGGTTTGTCCTCAGCCTGGTAAGAACAACAAGAAATGTGCTGCATCAGAAACAACGTGGGCCACTTGTCTATGAAAAAAGCTTGTGATGGTAAACGAAGGTGTTTTCTCCAGGCAGGAAACAAAATAACCAGCGATGATCCATGTCATAATTATAAAAGATATCTTATTGTCCACTACAAATGTGAATTAGGTACAGTAAAGCCTACATTAGGAGAAGAAATTGAGAACCAAGCCAGCACTGAAAAGCAATCAAGTGAAGTGAACTATCCCAAAACACAACCAACAACACAATGAAACTGTATGGATTGGTGGAGTCGCGGAACATGAAAAGTAAGAAGGGCAAAAAGAAAGCTGGTAAAAGCTTGAAAAAGTACCATGGGAAAATCAGAAATATAAGGTTGAAACGAAAGGAAAAATTCGTTGAGAATAGTTGTAACGTAAAGTTTCACTATTCGCAAGTGATCCTGCACATAATTGTGCTGCTTGTAGGTTAATATTTTCTTATTATGTAATTTAGATGGTTCTTCAGCCACAGATGATAATGAAGAATTTTAAGAATTATTCTTTGAACTTCAAATGTAATTGCTTCATAAAGTATTCCCTGTAAACTTTGAACATGTATAAACAAAGGGAAGCTATTTTTACTTACGGCTGAACTACGGTTTTTTATTCTTAAGCATCAAAAGATATTGTGGAGAACTCATTTAAATTATATTCTTTGTATTCTCTGATTTATAATTAACATATGTAATGGATTTAGGATGACAGTTTAAATATCTCTCATAAATATGTACGGGCATGCTATCCTTCTTATACTCTTTACTTTCCAAGTCCATGTCACCTGACCAGTTGGGTTCTTATCAATTGATACTGAGCCAAGCTACAAAAGTGAATAAGTAGACAAAACGACAAGATGATGTCTTCTAAATTTATCTTGAAGAATCAAAAGTAATACCACTAGTGCAGTCATTGCTTAATAGAATTGCTGCAAGCCGTCATTTTATAGATGTTTTTCTTAATTCGGACACTGTCTAATTTGTCTGATTATGTAGCATAGCAATATATTAATCTTATTAATGATACTGCGCTTTATGCATGTATAAGAATTGAAGTATTTTCCAGCTCCTGTAATTCCTATCACTTTTAGAACAATACAACTTCAAAAGCACAGCGTGGAATTCTTCTTTCCTCTTCTGTGTTCTCTATGTTACCAAACTGATAAGAATTTCAGGAGCTGAATAAATTACTAATATTAAGCCGTTAAAATGTATTCGATCCTTGTATCTTTTGCTGAAATTAGTATTTTCATTCCAATCTAATTAGACAAATTAAGCAGATTACGAATTCAGGGAAATCTCAACGTGTTTATTTCTATTTCAATTTACACTGTTATATTGTTGACTGAATGAATATAAAAGTGACAAATGCCTGAAGGATGAGGTGCAAAAATTGAAAAATATCATTAGCTAATGTGCGACAGACCTGCACAACAATCATTAACCTTAGACATTTGTTTACTTTGGCAGAAAGAGTTGCTCATTGCAATGTACTAGGAATGAGTACCAATCAATGTAGATTTTCAAAAGGTTGAATAAATCATCCCATTTAAAAGGTAACAATGAAACAGAAATCCTTTTGTTTAATGGAAAAACATAAAGAGCAAGAATATCATTTACAAAAGACAGGGGTTAATAGTTAAGTCCGCTTGAAACCTAAACAACATTTCAATTATTTCTTGCTCTCCTGACAAAGCTTAATTCGAGCATTTGGTGGAGAAAATTATTCACGAATTGTGGAGGGAAACTTTAGATCTAGAATAATACACCAGTGTACAAGGAAAACATGTTTCAACTTATTCGAATTCAGTAAACAAAATAAAAAAATACCTCTGCATTAATGGCGATAACATTCTCAGTGAACAGCCTGCAAGAAATACAAATGAAGTTGGGGCGATCTGGATCTGGACTCGAAGCCCAAAGCTTTGATTGATATTTTCACACTGAAGAACTCGCAGATTCATATGAAGATTCCAGCAGTTTTATTCATTACTGAACACTGTGAATCCACCGATACTGATATAAATCTTAACTATCATCCGCAATTTCTTTTTGAAACGTAGGCTATACACCACAATACATTACAATAAAATCTGATGTGTTCGCTTAAATACGAATGGAATAAAAATTTGTAAATTTGTAAATATACAACGGATATGTCATAGTTTTGATAAGATCACGACTGCATATTGTGAAGTCTAATCAAATGATTTGTGAATTCAGTGCGAAGGAACATGTTAACGTCTATTGAATATCACAGGCATCTTCTCAACGTTACTTATTTTATTTGTTTTTATGTCATGACGTAGTCTGGATCCATCTGTTCGGTTGTCCAGCTATTCTGGTTCGTACGGACTCCAGTGTGCGGTTTGTTGTAAGAAACTCCAGTCCGGTGACCAGCTCTATGTCCCGAATACGCACTCTGTTGTCATACACGTACCGGTCAAAGTCCTGTGTAAAAACAAAGATGAAGATGGAAGCTAAAATCTCCTTATTGAGGTTATTGCCGAATTGAGATAGATGATTCATAATATTTTTGCCAAAGAAAACCCAAGGGAAGTTTACATCATCAAAGACCTTTAGTAATTATTTGAACGTATGGGCCATGATGTCCTTGTCCTCGTGTTCGGTCTATTTCCATGAGATAAATTCCATTTCGTCATCCCGTTCCCCTCACATTCTGGATATATGTCTCTGGTATCCTAATGTACAACGTTATTTGTGACTATTTTCCTAATAAATAGGCATTATTATATTACATGAACATACCATACAATTTGTCACATTCTCTCTGTGAGGCAGTAAATAAGCCTGCACATTGTAGTTCATATCCGGACAAAGTCCAGTATCATCAGCACATTGTAACACTATAGCAAAGTAGTGACTTGGCACAGGGATAGTGTTATTCGCCCATCTGCAAAAAGAATTGCAATGTTTCAACAAATGTGTGACATCTTCTTTGGTAATTGTACATATTTCACATGTGCGTCAGTGTGTTTCCATTTGGATCTGATTTCCTGGCAAATTAACATCGAAGGTTTTACCTTGTTATATTTTGCACCTCATCCGCCAGGCCATCTATATTATAGTCAAATGCTGGACCCAGTATGACAAACAGGTTATCTAATGTGTCAGTCCAGCGCCTGATTGTTTGCGTTATCAGGTGATTCCAGGCACCTAACGAGTAATGCAACAAACATAAAAGGTACAATGGACATTCAAACTGAAGTTAATTTTTTCATGTCTCTGATCTCTGATGGTAATTTTTTTTTTAACGAGACTTTTTAAAATACATACCGCTTGCAAAAGATTCTATCATTGGCACTGTATTTGTAAGAATGAAACTATCAGACACTGACTCATTGGTAGAACTATAACCTGCAAAACGAGTGACATACTGCCTGAATAGCATGTTCTATGATTATTGATCATTGCATCATCATTTCCACTTTACAGTGCGATTCTATCACATCAATGAGGACAGAAAAAATTTCGCATTTGACGAGTAAAATATCAGAATATAGCACTAACAAACGAACAAATGAACTACTCACTAAAAGGAAACAGACCAGCTCGAATGTAATCAGTAAAATCCAGACAACTTGGCTGCAAATTTAAGTCCAGTCTAACATCTGATCTGACGCAGTCAGGAATATTGTTCACCACGTTCTACAATGAAGATGCAAGATCTGGACATAAGAACTTTTTCTCCAGTAAGTCCAAAAACTTATTTAAATAAGGATACTAGTATGTTTGAAATTTAATTGTTTCAAGAGACTATAAGTCCAACCGTATCCTTGGCGGGAGTAAATGCTGCCCATTTAGGCATAAGGAATTCTTCGCTGTAACCCAGCACATAGTCCTCCTGCTCCAGCAGGTGCAGCTGATCACTTGCAGGTAAGAAGGCAGGGACACCGTGCGGAATGTGTCTGGCCACGAACGAATTTTTCTGTTCTTCTGTCACGTTTAATCTGTAGTCCAATTCCTTTAGCTCTTCCTGGGGATAACAATTATGTAAAAAATAGTTATGTAATTTATTCTGACAGCAGATTGAAGCTCGATAGAGTCTGAATAGGCAGTAGGTACATCTATTACCTCTTGAGGTAATTAATTATGACAATAAACTTCTTTTTACGTTGTGTTAAGTGTCGTCAGAAATGTTATTCAATCCGGACCAATAGCTTTTTTAAACATACATTTGATAAGCCACATCTGCACTGGGAAAAATTGACAATGTTTTCATAATCCTCATCACTGACTGGGAAAGTCCATTCTGAATAATCCATCGATCCGTTTATGTCTCTCAAATCAGGTGGAGTCCTTAATATGTGGCTTAAACTGCCTTCTGTACCATTGTTTGCAGGTACAGTAATGTTCAGTAGATCTACAAAATTATTATAAATGTAGATTTGGTCGCACACTTCTTTTAAACTAAAAAGAAAATAGAGTAACTTTTATTGAATCATGCTCAAATACATGTTTACAAACCTGCTACTAAGTTATAAATCTCAATGTTTTCAAACGGTTCTGTGGTGAATTGTGATTTGAAAGAAGGACCGTAAGATACAAACAGCGCCTGCAGAAATAAGAAATTAATTTTAATCAAAAATGCGAAAGAATTATTATGTTTGTAACAAAATTGGGGCGAATAAATAAATACTGTGTATTACCCTCATTGAATCAAAATTTGCTTCCCATCCATGTTGTCCTAATATTCCACACCAAGGACTGTACCTACAATGGAATAATGGAACCAATGTTTAACATGACATATCCATTCCATTTTAAAGTTTGTAGCTGGTATTTTTAAATTCCTACCTGGATTATTTTTCTTTGCTAATCTGATAAGGGGCGAATTTTTAAATGTTGACTCGAACAGAAAACCTGTCGTAGTACCCGTCCACAGCCCACGTATCATCCATCACGTTTATTATCTCGTCTATCCTGGCGTTACGCGTGTAATGGAACCTCGTCGGGAGCTCCGATTTGGCGTAAACGTTCATGTATGGAGACGCACAACTCGTATCTTGTACCAGATCTTCAACAGGTACTGTGAAACAAAACGTACAAATCAGAGTAAATTGGCTAAAGCCCTACAGATATCTACACATTTAAGACAAAACAATTTCCAACTTCCAATTTGCTTTGAATGAACAATCTACAAACATCTCAATTACATCTGGGCATTTTTATATCATAGTTAAAAAATCACTGGAAATGCTTACATCTTTTATTTTCCGGAATGTCTATGTATTCTGGAGATTCATATGTGTATCTGTTACTGACACGCCCTGCCGCTCCGCTGTACACGTACAGTTTCTCCAGTGCGTTGTCCTCTAGGTGGTCGTCTAACAAAACCTGTCTGTTACAGGACAAGTCCGACATTCCTGGGACAAGAAAATTTAGTCGTTGATTTTACTTAGTCCGGAAAAGAATTTTTATGCCTCTGCGATTTGATAACAATAAAAATACACATGTAATGTAAAATCCTGCGCTGAACATTGGCTTTATGTTTACGTTTTGCTTATTGCTACCTGAACACAGGTAGCTAAGTGATGAGTTTGTAGTAATTTTACACAATCCTGACAGTTCACTGCGTCCTGACGCGCGGGTGGGGGCGCGTCCTGACACGCGGGTGGGGGCGCATCCTGACGCGCGGGTGGGGCACGTCCTGACGCGCGGGTGGGGTGCGTCCTGCATGTGGGTGGGG
>JBCAUI010509495.1:0-12671 GCA_038406195.1 Haplosyllis anthogorgicola | reverse complement strand
GTCCTCACTTTTTGAACTCGCAGTGAAACCACCTTGCCGTCTACAGTAGTCTATCAACGCAAAGCGTGATAGACTAAAAATGACGCTCTGTTTAACCTTAAAGCAGTTTGGGTGTTGAAAATTGCGTTGAATGTGTTCGAAAAGATTTTTATTATTTTGCCTGCCTAATTTGCAAATCTGCCCATCAGACAGGCGATTTTATATTGTTTTTAGCAAGGTAACCATTATCAGTTATTAAAAACATTCATTTCTCTAAAATTAATTAGTTCTAAGTCAGCATTGACATTTTAGGCACTTGCAAAGTTTCCTACCTTTTATCCCCGAGATGGAGAAGTGAGAGTAACTAAAATATATGGAAGGAAAAAAATAAAATACAATTTATGTCACTACGAGCTTAGTGGAATGACAGTTACTGTAAAAATTTCAGTTATCGAGTCACAAAATAGTCAAGTGACCCTGTGTTGTTGTTGTTTTTGTAGTGCTGACATTGTGTGGACCTGGATCTTTATTATGCGGGTTCCTGTGTGCCACTGTAAATGGTACTGATACGTGTATATGTCGGCCAGGCTACGAACCCGATACAAATGGTGACTGTCAAGGTAAGAACTTATGCATCCTCTATTTGAAAAACTGTGTTCATAGCAAGAAATTCCTGTAGAATTTAGCCAGAGCTGCCGGATGAAGCCTAAACGTCCGTATATTACCTCGATCAGTGCAGTGACAATGTACTCACCTCAGGTTTTAAAAGATATTTCCTGTGCTGGTACAGAACTTACATATAATCAGATCTCTTTATAAATATAAACTATTTGCGTAGTTGACGAGCGTCTACCTTTCATTTGCTACTGGAAATGGGCCAAAATTATTGACCGAGATGCAGAAAGCACAGAAACTGAAACTAAATTTACACGTACATATTTTCATGGTAGATATTGACGAGTGTGCAGATTCCTTAACACATAGCTGTTTCGCAGAAGCAAACGTGATTTGCCAGAACACAGACGGAGATTACGAATGTCCATGCAAAGACAGTGATCACGTACCCATTGACAATGTAGGACGCAATTGTCAACGTAAGTACAGAAACACGAAGGCTGCCAGGGCTACAGTAAGATGAATGAAATATTTTGCATGGAGATTTTCTCGTGACTGGATAATAAGAATGTAGATGCTGGATTTACTTGAAGAATAATAAGGAGCCAATAAGATTGGCAAAATTCTGTTTAAAAGTTAGGCTACAATGTTTGACCAATGAGTAGTGAATTTCAAATAATGTGACTATAGTAGAATCTGTCTTGAGCGACATCCGTCTCGGGCGGCATTTCGCCTTTTCCACTGTTTTCCAAAAGTCTAGTGTCACTCAAGAAGGCTTTACTGTACAACAGTGACCGAGACTCCTACATATTTACAGCCCGAGATGATCTTTGGAACGACTGGACCTTATGGACGGAATGCAGTGCATCCTGTGAGGGTATCCAGACCCGAACTAGGACGTGTAAAGACACAAATGCGTTTTATTGCACCGACAACGGTGGTACCGAGACCGCTACACAGCCATGCAATACTGTCGTCTGTGGTTAGTACTTTGTCAACTAGCTTCGTGTTTGAAACACGTCAATGTAGATACGTTCTCATCAAAGTGAAACAAGCCAAACGCAAACGGGGGGGGGCTGGTTGGTTATTCTTCAGTTGAAACAAAATGCATTCATTAATTATTTAATTATTTCTTAGAGTAAATCTTGAAATTTAGAAAATGTGAAGAAATTTTCAGTTCAAGGTGTGCTTCACTCATTAAATACAAATAATTATTATTTTGAACTCTGAGAATAAATCTTATATTGTAAATAATATGAACAAATTTTAGGTTCAATACGGGCTTCACTCATTCTTGGTACAGATATTTGCTGTAACCCTGATGTGTATGTAATCAAAAAGCATTTTCACTTTCCAATTTTCAGCCAAAGATCTTGTCGATGACGATGATGGTTTGGAAGACTGGGAGATTGTGCTCATCTTCTTCGGTATCCTCCTGTTCATCCTGATCATCATACTTATAATCCTTATTATCATCAGATCAAAGAAGTAAGTTCACCCAATGTTGTCTTCTTGAACTTTTTGTATAGCTGAAATGCACAAGACAACTGAAATCTGTGGTAATGTACAGCATGCTGATAATTGATGGATACATAAATCCAGATTATGCATAATTGTATAATTGCCACAAATCATCTTCACTTTTGTACAAGTTTTTTCTATCAGATTCCCACAGAATAGGTAGCGAAAAGAAATATAGAAGGTTTTCTTCCTTTGCCGGAGAATTTAAAGCACACTTTTAAACAACTGATTATATATTATCAAATCTTACAGGAATAACAAGCTTGTTCCAGATGAGGAAGAAGAGAGGGACGACGAGTACCGCGCACAAACCTCGGCGTCAGTGGCGGGAGGAGCAGGCGCCGCCGCGGGAGCATCGGGTAGTAACAAGGACGCCATGGCGCCGATAGAGGAGCCGAGAGAGCAGGAAGAGATGAACTCACCGCGGGACTCTCTCAGAACATCACCGAACCTCGTCCGTCCAGGTGAGTCAAACTGAAAAAGACGGCTCAGTGACTTGGTGTTGAAGATTCACGGATAAAGTTAGAAATTAAATTCAAAATGTTACATTTCACTGGCGGATCCAGGATTTCTACTACAGGGGCGACAGCCTTGGGGCGCCCCAATTTTTACCCACTTTTGCATAAAAATCACCAAAAACTGCATGGAAATGTAGAAAATTTGGGCAATACCGTGGGACATATGCCTCTGGCACCCCCACCTTGGATCCATCATTGATGCATTCGTATATTTTGCACCAGTATTAGAATGTTTCAAATGTTTAAATGAGTGTTGATGTGAATGTCAGAAGTTTCGTGTTGTGACCAATCCCTCTTTATAAATTACCAAAGTGTATTTGTGTTTCAATTGATGTGTCGAAAACCTGTAAGTGTTTGCAGTTCATCATGAAAGATAAGATGAAATGTCGACATACAGACCAATTATTTTTACTAAAGATTCTCGAAAATTTCATTCTCCGGTTTGATACTGAGTAATAGCAATAAGTTATTTACTCCATTGGAACTACAACAATCAAAGTTCTTATTGTTTTACTTATTTTAATGGGCAAAATTGATGGCCATAGATTATCTTATTCCATACAATGATATTCTGACAATGGTTTGTCTTGTCTTTTCAGCAGTCGACGGGGAGGGAAAACCAAACAGTCGGCCAGGAACAGCTAGAAGCATGACACACAGTCATGGTGCCGACCCCAACTACACATAAACCCGACATTGACATCCTTACCTTAACATTACCGGATTTGACAATACTAAATGTGATATTACTGGATGTATTTATATTAATGTGATATTACCGGATTTGACAACATAAAATGTGATGGTACTGGAATTATTTGCGAGAATGTGATATTACTGGATTTGACAACATAAAATGTGATATTACTGGACTTGACAATATCAACTGATATTACCGGATTTGACGATACCAAACGTGACATCACCGGATTTGACAACAATGGATTAACTCAAGCAAAGAATAATCATGGATTTATTTACCAAATTAACCGGATTGGAGTGTATATAATTGTGGGTAAATCTTCACCGAATGTGACATACCTGGATACGTCATTGATCAACCGAAATGGAATTTTTGTAAATATAAATCTATAGATGTGCGTATTATTCTATTTTATTGTTTTTGGTTTATATTGGACAAGTTGGTATCTTCCATAAGATTTTGCTATTTTGAACCGCAAGTCAAATAACTGTGATATTATAAAACCTCTGTGATACTAATTTTCTCACTTTAACTTTCAATTGAGGGTATGTCATTGAAAAGATTCTCTGTATTAAACATTTTGCTGGGGATCTTTCACAGAAATTTTTTCTCTTTACTTGAGACCTATAAGTTTTTATATTAAAATCTGGATTGCCTGTTTCTAGCTTCGGGATTTGCCTTTCTCTTGCACGCGGTAGAGTATCAAAATGAATACATCTTTGATACGCAAGAATAAGAAAAATCCCAAACCTACCAAAAATTCATCGTGTCAGATTTTTTAGTCTGAATGTAAGCTTGACCATGGTATGTTTTAATGCAGACAGTAACTTATTCGCAGGAAATCTGCTGACAAGTGAGCGGTTTGTTCCGCGATTTTTGTTATGGCCTAATTTGGTGCAGAACGTTTTTGATGAGCGTAGGGTGCCTTGTCTCCGTGCCTAAAACACAAAAAATGCAAGAATATTTCAGTGGGAGATGTATCGTTTCGCGGGAATAATACTCACATTTCTGGTTTTGAATTCACCAAAATTCAAGCAAAATTACATCTATTTGAATAAATTGGCTTTATGTTAATGGCCAATTCTAGAAGATATATATGCAAACTGTGTAGGTCACGTACAAGGTATTTCCAACGGTATTGTTCACAAATTTATTCATTTCGACACGTTGGTAAAGGTTTAATATAAAAAATTTCGAAGAAAAATATATTTCAAATTTTCGACTGTTTCTCGTCATTCCGTCCGATATGAGATTATTTGATCCCCACCTGGGGTCCCAAACTTTTTCAGCGCAAATAAGGTATTGTAGATGAATTTACTTTCTCTTCAATGAGATTATCTAACTCTTAGGAAATCATATTCAAGGCAAAAATTGTGATCTCAAAGATCCATGTATCATACAAAGTATTTTATTCGCAGATAAAAAAATATAAATCTGTATGCATTTATGTTGGAAATTTAACCGTTAAGTTGTGTGATATTATTGTTGTGATATTATTATAATTATTAAAGCTGTTAAATTATATCCTAAATGTGTAGCACACAATGTTAGTACACGAATGTTACGTTCTTACTATTAACAAGTGCTTAAGATGATACTTTGTATTTATGAACCATTGACGCAGTAGATTGTGGGTATATTTCATATTCGCATTGTAGAAAGGGTGATAATTGTTAACACTGTTAAGTAAACTTATAATAAGCGTCTGATACTGTTGTCTGTATCAATATGACCTCGGATAAGCTTAAAATACATCGGTGCATTCTAATCCCAACTTCTCCAAACTGAAACATAATGCAATGCTTAAACCAAGGGGCCACGGGCTTAGTCTGTGGTCTATTGATGTAGATATTGTTATCCGATTTAGACGCTAAAACTATTATTTTATATCACACTGTTGAAACCACTGACAATTCTGGCATAAATAGCCCTCTAAGAAAACCCCACGAAATACTCTAATCCCAAACTCCAAACTGAAACTGAAACTACAAGAAATTCGTGAAGGGGGCTACTTTGTTACAATTGTCTGTATTGTATGTGTCGTAAAACATTTACCAAAGATGTACAGATAGATTGCTGTAAAATACAAATGTAATCCTGAGACAATTGCCCGAATCTACAATGGTTTATGGACTGTACCTAGAATACTAAAAAGACGTTATAAGTTGTAGACGTTTACTTTTCATTGCCAATTGACTTCCTCATTTGAAAAAGAATTCGCATTGGCTGTGAAATCTGATTACATTTGAGTCAAGGCTGGTGATGACTTCGTAATCTTTCAACTAAGTACAACGACTAAATTCTTACAAAAGGACGTGGTCTCCTGCTATGATCCCTGAGATATACCGTGGTTGAGATCAGTGGAGTTAAGAAGGTAATCATTGTACTTAGTTGGTCTTAAAATACCCTAAATGGTGTTGTGTCAACAAAAATAATTGTAGAGCCAAGTAGGCTCCGAGGAATACGTGACACTGTTGGGAACTGTCGATCCCAATTTGTGAGCATGTGCCTTGTATAAAGTTGTATGTGAAAAAGTGACACAGTTTTCTCTTCTGAGACAAACTGAATTAGGCACTCTTTCCAAGTGAAGGGGTTTGACACCCTGTGATAATGTGTTGGAATGTTCATAGAATCAGTTAGTTACTGACAATTAGGCATTATTACGGAATTTGAACAAGATAGTAACATTTTTGGAAACTATGTCAATGTGTAACACAGAAATTTGACAAAAATCCGTCCTATGTTTTCAGAATCACGATCTAAACAGTTGCCCATATTTTATTACGATTTCGATTTTGTATGAGACCAAAAGGAAACATATTTTCGATTGCAGTATATCAGTTTAAACCTGACTGTAAAACCAGTCGTTTGAACTGTACATTGCAAAATTGTTCCCATCATGGGATTGTACACCTTGTCTCTCCCCGTTATAGATTAGGTTCAATCCCTGTAGAGACATGGAAACATGTACACACAAAAACACATATGCAGGTAGATAAGAGATGGCAGTATTTGATTAACACGTCGAATGCTTTACCTAATGATTTTATCTATCTATATATTTGTTTGGGACATTTAGTGCGAAATTGTTTTTGTAAAATTCTAAACCTGAATTTTTCAACGTCGAACGCTCAGCAGGAAATTGAGTGAGCCTAAAAAGGATCCATTAATTTTGTCAACTTTTGGAAGTGTACTTATTTCGCCCAAAAATGTCTTTTGGTCCATTCAACACAAATATCTTGGCTTGGCTTTATATAAAACTTACAACAATTGGAAATTGACGATTTGTAATGTTCCTAACGTGTCATACGACTTTGTGTCTGTGAAGGGATTGTTCGCGATTATTTTGCCTCTTAGTGATTGACCTATGTTAGACGTACCTTTCTCTCACCTTAAAATCTGTGAAACTCCTATTATTTCCAAACTCGTACATGCGTTATAATAAGCACTTGTTAATAGGTAGAGAATTATAATATGTCGTTATTTTATATGGATCTCTACTTTTTACATTGTTCTAATTTATACATGTTGTTGTTGATACACCATGCCACAGAACACTGCTGACGTTTTGCAGTGGTATACACGTTTATTGTAACACTCGCGTTTTTCAACTCAGGACGAGACAATGATATTGTGATGAGTAAGAAAATCTATTGCAACGCAAATGTTAACTTATAAATTTTGGAACCATTGTGTCATTTTTAAAGGTAATCCATTAGGTGAAATTAATCCCTCACTAAAACACCGTGGGGCCCTGTTACAATCTGTCTAATTTGCAAGAATCGCCACACTGCACGCAAATGTGCAAACTTAATTTGTAACACATTGTAATATTCGATTTCAGTCTTGTGTTTATGTATCTCTCAGGTGGGAAATGTTAATTCCCGACATGAAAGCTGTAGCAACAATATTAAGCGTGAATACATTTTGTAAGGTAATGCCTAAGAAATGCTACCAATCTTCCATTTGCACGATCCACAGGAAACCTACAAAATGTAAAATTTCAGTTAAAAATGTTGCTAAAGTTGGAAATCCTGGGATGGTGAATGCACAGACTCCAAATCGTTGTTACCGTAGACATTGTTAATTTGTAGACTTAAAATTTAATGTTTCGACGTGAACTATGAGCACTTCTTCTGAGGCATCCGATCAAGGAATTTCACTTTCAAAGATCTGAACACTCTAAATTGTTGAACTGTTATTATGGACTTTTTGACATTCAAATTTATCCGTAGAAAAACTGGAATACACTCTGTGGGTGGTTGGGTGGGATTTGCAGGTCACTGTGACCTGCAAATGAATGAGCGTAGATTCATGTTCGAGGCAAATAGTCTAAGTGCATCAACAGTCCGTTTTAACGACATTTTAAAACATATTGAAAGAAGATATACAGTGTACCATGGATACTTGTAAACTTATCAATTCTTGGATACTTAGAAATTGCATATTCGGCAACTGACGAAGACGTAATCTTTCGAAAATAATAAATTTGACCACATATATCAGCTATCAGCTAATTGGATTTATCGCGAACTGTTCGGATAAAAACAATTCAAAATCCAATGAGAAATAGCATTAGACTGTAATTTGGGATAACTTTATTACTCAGAATTTTGATAAAGCGACGGAAAATTTGATTAGAAACACAGGTTATCCATGATCATTGTATAAATAAAAGGTTAAAAGAAATATATCCGGGTCACAATGACCTGCAAATGTTAGCTCTTCATTTCCTCGCATCGGGGTTCACTTTTTGGCCTGACAGCATGCTCAGCACTAAAACCCCGGAAAATTCCAACATTGCTGAGTAAAGATAATTATGTGATCGGGTACTTCAGATGAATTTTTCATATTGGCTATTGGCATCTCTTACGTTATTGTAGTATTTTAATTGCAAAAGGTTTTGATAATGTCTTCCTGTCTCCAAAGGCATTATTTTGCTGTGGGTTTAACGTTACTCCCCAATGAAGAGTGGGACTGCTTCATTATAAATATATTCGTCTTTATGCCTTACCCTCAAAATTAGGATGTCATCCCAGTTGGCGGCCACGCGACCATCAACGCCCAAAAGAAAAAGTTGCACAAATTTTCGGCCTGGCATATTCTCGAGGCATATTTTCAATGCAGTTTTACCACTTGGATCAGTAATGTCTTTGAAGATCATTCTCAAAAAGTCTCAATTGACTTTACTTACAATGTAAATTGTCATAATAACATTTCATATAGTTGCTTAAGAGCACTAAAATATGTAGCCAAAATTTCTCTTTAAGTGTAAAGAGAAGTATTGCCAGATATTTGGTATTATGTTAAGTTACTTAATGTTTCATCTAAAAATTGCGAAATTATATTTTAAATATTTTAATGACAATGATCACTGCTGAGGCCGTTGCTTCTTGTATATTCTTAAAATAAAAGGCGTAAGCTACAAAGTCTTTGTATGCTGTTGATAAAATAAGTGTTTGAGATATCAGAACAAGTTTGTTGGTGGTAAGCAGCCCGCCATTAAGTCTCAAATGTAATGACACTGAAATCGTGGTTTTCTTGTTCATTTTCTTTACCCAACTAAACAACTTTACAGATTTTTTTGCCTTGATAGTCACATAAAGATAAGTAAGAGACACCTTTAAGTGTCTGGTGAAAATGAACAGAAGCCTAGAACTTGCACTTTACCTTCGATCATTTAATTGCATTTCTCTTAACTTCACAGAGGAAAAGTCATCAATTTATTAACACTCCGCCTAGAATCAATTGCCTTCTTTTGTTCAATTTGGCGCAAATTAGGAAAACTCAATTTAATCATTTCATTCGCGCAGACAGGGTAACAGAGTGTCTCGTTCTGTATTTACATTACAGTAACCTTGTCATAATATTAACTTTACTATCAATCCACTCACTTGACATTGGCGGATCGAGGGGGGCGCAGGAGGCGCCCCACCCCCTACGGCCAAAATTTTCTTCATTTTCATGCAGTTTTCCCCGATTTTTGGGCGAAAATAGGTGAAAATTGGGTTGGCGCCCCATCTACGGGCCGGGCGCCCACCCGTAATGGAAATCCTGGATCCGCCAATGGTAACACATGTGTTGGGTTACTTTAATTTTGTTTTGTTCGCCGGAAAAAAATAATTTTTTTTTGTGAATGAATCAAGGTTTTTCCTAATTCGGTTTTTACCAGATCTCTCAGATCTGATTACTTTAATAATTTAAGTACAAATTAACAAAAATACAACACACATTGTTCATTATAAATTTTAGTTATATCATACATGATTTAATTGTAATTACAAACAATACATGATCTACCTTGGATGAATTATGATGTCAACCAAATCTGACAGATCTGTAAGATCTTACAGAAAAGCAATTAGGAAAACCTCGAATGCTTTTTAATGAAGGAATGCTATAATAAAAATGGTAGTAGTGGATCTAGCAGGAATGTTTTTTGGGGGCTGGACCCCCATGATTTCGAAATATTGAA
Organism: Haplosyllis anthogorgicola; assembly: GCA_038406195.1. Classification (NCBI taxonomy): domain Eukaryota; kingdom Metazoa; phylum Annelida; class Polychaeta; order Phyllodocida; family Syllidae; genus Haplosyllis; species Haplosyllis anthogorgicola. Next base: position 2,860 of record JBCAUI010509495.1, on the reverse strand, counting down.
ACAAGAAAATGTATTGTAAATTGTCATAATGAGGAGGTAGCGTCTGCTAGAAAAACTAGAGGTAACATTCTTGCCTTGTGACTTAAATTCGGAATCGAAAGAATTTTTGTAAGGTAAGCAGCTCAGAGATACCTTCGCCATCTTCGTCATTTTATTGTTACAACGCCATACGCTATCAGTAACATTTCACGGAATCAGTAAGAATCAAGTAGCCAATTGGCTCCGTCGACTCTCCGAGTCCTTTTAATTAAGGTTTCACACTGTGAGTTACTATGCAACCTATTGGTTAATTTGAAAGGCGCAGTTAATAGGAAAATCTTGTAGTGTGGAAAGAATCATGAGGCAAAAGAAAATTAGTAAGAAAAATTCGAATGCCTCGTTTGGGCAAAGTAAAATGGCGAACTCTTCTGCCAAAGTGGAAAGGATCAGCTTTACATAAATCTAAATTGTTACCCAAAATAAAACTGACTCAAAACTCATTGACTCCTGCTTAAGGTGTTCTTATTCTAGCTTCTCCAAAATCATAATTACAATTCAGGGGCGGATCCAGGATTTGGTAAAGGGGGGCCCAACTTGTCAAGTGCCGATGTTTGCCGATGGAGCAAAGTGAAGTCACGTGAGTACAGCAAGCAAGTAACAGGGTGGGGCCCCAGAAGCCTTGGGGTTTTCATTAACAAATATGCATTCTCCTGTATTTAATTTTTCTGAAGTTATTTTAGTGTAGGGTTTCCTGAGTGAAGCAAGGCTAGAAAAAATTTGGAGACATTCTAATGAAATGATGTCAAGTGCAATGAGGTAGGAAAATTTTTAGAAAATTAAATTTTAAATATAATGCCATGAGGCAAAATTTTTTGATACAATATATTCTATTTATAGTGTTTTGAGGTGCTTGGGCCCCAAAACTGGGGGCTAGAGGGGAGCCTGGAGACATTGTAATGAAAATGATGCTGAGCACAGCAAGGTTGGAAAATTTTCAGAAAGATAATTCTTAAATATTATGCAGAGTGAAGTAAGGCTGAATTTTTTTTTGCAAATTAAAGTCTAATTTTAGTGTTTTGAGGTGCCGGAGCCCAAAGTTGGGCCCCAAAACTGGAGGCTAGGGGGCGGGGGCTATGTTTTCAATAACAAGGTTATGTTTTCAATAACAAGCTGTTTTCAAACCCTCAATTTTTTGAGAGGTGTTTCCAATACTCAACTCTCTTCCCGCGTGTTGGTGTTAAAGCTGATTTTCTTAACAGTGGAAAAAAAGCTGATAGAAGCAGCGCCCTCACAGTGCAATACATACAGCCTCCAACGAGCGTATTCGACGCCGGGCAGGCACAATAACATCAAAACCACAAAAAGAAGGTAAATGTGACTACTACATATCAAACCATATTCACTGGTGGATCGGGGGGGGGAGGGGGGAGGCGCGCCCCTAATAATGCGAAATTTTTCATGTTCATGCAGGTTTTGCCGATTTACCCCATTTGTAGGTGTTTTTCTAGAGTTTTTGGGTTGGCGCCCCCCACGGAAAATCCTGGATCCGGGCCTGATATTGATAATAATCTTGTGGTTAGTACGTAAGCCCATGTGTGCGGTTACTGGCTATCTAGTCCGCTTACATATTGCTTGATACCTGTGCCCTCTCTAGTACGGGTTGTAGCTGGGGTAAAACAGGCGGAGCTAGCGACAGCTAGCGGAGCCTGTGTTATCCCCGGCGATCTATCATTCAGTAGGGTACGCTGTGTAACTTACAAAGTACGATTTTATGGCTAAAATTATGTGATGGTGTGCTGAACTGCAGTGGTAAAGCATAGGATTTTGTAACCGACCAACAATTGTGGCAGCAACTGACGGGCAATAAAACACGTTACACTTCGTTCTCTACTGTAAAAAGCTGCATCAATAACGGTATGTAAGGGAGACTGTGTAAAAGTTGTAATACAGTTTTTGTTATATTCATGAACCATAGACAATTATCATCCTTTTGACTAGTCTTCAAGCATCCAGTATTTATCTGTATCGACTGCAATCCGTTAAATTGCCTCTGTTCATGATGCGAGACCGACACTAATTACGTAATCCACTGTGTGACATTTATTGCCGATAATTAAAATCCCGACAAACAAGTGTGACCTTTAAGATTATTACAAAGTTCGTTGACTTGATATTCTAAGGTTTGTTGATGGATATGTTATTTTGTACTGAGGTAACAGAGAGTTTTCGATGATTTAAACGTATCCGTATCCAAGTGACAAACTGACGTTCCGTGAAATGTAACGTTATGTCTAAACGTAACGTTCTGTCTAACATAACGTCCTGTCTAAACGTAACATCCTGTCTGACATAACGTCCTGTCTAAACGTAACGTCCTATCTAAACGTAACTTCCTGTCTAAACGTACGTTACGTACAGCTACGTTACGTTCACGGATACGGGGCAAAGATCTAAAACTCCCTTAATGTTGAATTACAAAATCTGTGCAAATTCATTATTTGTATCTACTTTGCCTTTCGCTGGAACCAAAGCACATTCAAATTTTAATTTGTTCACATTGAAGAGCCATTAACGAAATTTCGTTCCATGTGAGCCGTTTATTTGTTCAGAACTGAACTAAACATCCTCTTTAGGGTCGCATACAATCCCGTCTTCCCACATAGGGCTTGTACCAATTTTACACCTTGGTCTGGTGAGGCTGTGACTTACTCAGAACACAAAAGTCGTATCAGAAATTTAACACAGTACCTTATGAGAGACCCCTGATACATTGGCGGATCCAGGATTTCCCATACGGGGGTGTACCGTAGGGGGGGGCCGCCAACCCAATTTTCACCTATTTTCGCCCAAAAATCGAGAAAAACTGCATGAAAATGAAGAA
>JBCAUI010509484.1:2425-12671 GCA_038406195.1 Haplosyllis anthogorgicola | reverse complement strand
CCCCCCCCCCCCCCCCCCCCCCCCCCCCCCCCCCCCCCCCCCCCCCCCCCCCCCCCCCCCCCCCCCCCCCCTCCCCAGTTCCACATTTACCTTCATCATTTCACGCAAATCTCAACTCGCAGAACGAAGCCGCTCCAGCAAAGCTAGGAGCGGCTTAAAAAGCAACAACAACAGATAGAATATTTGTATGGAGTATCAATGTAGCTCAATTTGATTAAACTATGAGCAAGATTAAACTGAAAGAGGGCGCTAAATCGATGATGAACTTTTAATTCTGAACAAGGCTTGTGAAAATTTACGTTTAATTTTTTGTTTACGCACAGGTTTAGTATTCTTTACGTATGTTTTGAATCACTGTTAACTTTTTAGCTTAGTCCATTTCCAGGCTACTCAGTTTTCGATTATTTAGCCCCCTTGTAAAGAGAGTACTTTACTTTCCCATGTGAATATTTGTTAAACCAAGAAATACTCAAATAGCAGCTGAAATAAGACAACACGAACAATATGGCAAAATACTGATATGATTAAGTTTTAAGTGTTTAAGTACTGATGTGTAGGTCATATCGACCAAGCGTGTTGCGAGTCGATTTAAAAATGTTTCTAAATACACAGAAAAAGTACAAGAGAGCCTCTTTGGGACTCAATTTAAATTTTCTTTAAATTTAATTTTTCTTCCTTTCGAATGGCCGCACTTTGAAAATTCTGTGAGTGTAATGAAAATTAAATGATTAAAAAAGACTTTGTGGACATAAAAAACATATCGAAACAACTTATAGCTGTATTGTTACTCACGGAAAGTCTCGCATTAGATAACTTTATTGTAAAACCTCTGGCAACAGTTTGGCATTTTCAGCAGATTAAATAAAAAATCTATTGCAATTAATTTCCCCATGTTTATAAACATGAAATAGTTTATATTTATAAAAACCAATTACTTGTGATATTTAATCACAAGTAATTAATATTTAATTACTCTGTTCTTTCCCGTGATAAAGCCAACATTTACTCAAAGAAAGGTGCTACGAATGTCGTAACGTATTTGTTTTCAAACGTAGAAACAGAATATTCCAGTTGTACATAAAGTCAATATTTTTGTACAATTATAAGAATAAATAAGTATTTTTTGGGAAAAGAATAAGAACATCTGTCATGTGGTTTTTGGGGGGCTTTTGTACCCAGACTGTTTCCTTCGTCTTTACGCAACGAATTTAAATTATTGCCGCTACAAATTACAAAGCAGATGTCCAGTGCACTTTTTGTGAAGACCACGTGGTACTACTTTGCAAACTTCAAACTGTTCTCCAAAAACAAAATTAAGTTTATGGTTGCTTTTAATCACAAGCTCATTTTCAGTTAACGGCATATGCTACGGGGACTTCGCTCCAAACACTACGCTCATTGATTATAGCCAGAAATGTCCAGATACTTCGGTTTCGTCTTGACACACGTTTTAATCATCACAATCGACGACTATTTTTGTTTCCCCGCAAAAATAACACCGAATCACGCTCAATTCTTTTGCAGTCTGAACAAGTTTATTCATTTTCATTGTTTTTCTTTTACTGTGAATGCATATACAAAGCACCAAGAATACACAACAAGAAATAATCTAATTAAGCATGTTATAGTTGCTTCAAAAATCTGATGGTGCGTGTACTTTTGTACTAAAAAGTTTACACGTAGATCTATGTATATGTTGTGTAACAAAATTATTACATACAAGATTTGTGTTTAAAAAATAAACCAGAAACAAATATATTTACCAATTGCAGAAAAGGGGAACGTTATCGTTTGTGTTAAAAGTAGCATGTAGTACATGTTAAAGAAGACTTACAAAGAGAAATAATGCCCCTTTTTCAATACTAGGCGATTTAAAAAAAAAATTCACTTTTGGGTTTACTGAATTGTCTGATTACATTTCTCCGCACTTGTTGAGATTAAGTCTACAAAAAGTACTTGGAACTTCATCAATCGTCAATTCTTTGAAAATCATGTCGGTGAAATGTAACGCAGACAATTGAAACATGCCCAATAGTAATAAGAAAATATTCGTATCCAGTCATTCACTTATAAACAAAGAAGTTTCTGTATTATGTATCATACACATGACTAATAAAACGACTAATTTAAAATGCCAATATATACAGCTAATACTGCTACTTTACCAGTTATCTTTCTTTTCCTAACCTCAAAATTACAGTGTGAAAATGATTTCCTTATTTACATGGATCATATAAGCTCGTTGCTGCCATAGAAGAACCAAAATTTGGCAATTCAATCATCACATTTTCTTGTTTCAAGATTAGTATTCCTTAGTTACGGAGCTCGGCCTTGACTTTTTAAAAAATTACGTTTGACCTTATTGTAGTATCACCTAGTTTTCTGATAAAAGTTTGAAAAAAAAAAACATGATCAATTTGCTTCAATTACTATATAAACATAACATATAGTACAGAAACACGGGGAAATTCGTAGTTTCAATTTAGAATACACATACTTCCAATACTTCCCAATAAACGCTTTACAATATACACAGACCGATAACATACTGAACATCGAAACATTTCCATCTCGTCCGAAGAATCGATCGACGGGTGCGTGTTCAAGATATGAAATGATCGATGCATTTTGGGGAACCAGGGGAGAACATTTCCTTTACTGCTCTAACATATTATGAATTTTATGAATTGTAACCGGCTACAATATACGTATACTTAATACACATGTATGTTTACACATGTATGTCCAATTCAAAAACCGTTTTAAAATTTTGTTAATGAACACATGCACGAACAAAAATACAGCAGTAGAACTTACAATTTATGTATGGCCACCGGGTTTTAACCTTTGGATGAAAATCTCAATAAATAACAAGAAAATAAAATGTACAAACCTCGAGCATAAAATACACGTATAATCCACATAAGGACGCTTGGAAATGGAACGTGGAAAATCTTATAATGGCAAGTTGGCTGGGATGGGCGACACAGAGTGTACAGATAGGTTCATAAGACGGGAGGCCTCTTGTCTGTAGCCTCTCACAATTCAAAATATACAGCGGTTTTTGCAATTCCCATTAACCTCAGTATAATAGTCTACTACAGCTGTAATATTCATAGATTTTTACATAATGCAATGGAGATCTTGCAATAGAGATCTATTGAAGCACAGATTGCTACCAAAAGCTGTTGAAGTAGTCAGTATGAACGTAGACAAACATACGTGTTAATCTAAAATATAACTATAAAAACCGCAACTAACAAGTGATAATTACATGGTATCATTCATTAATACAGAAGCTGGCATACAGTAACAAATATTAACATGTGAAAACTATGGTATGATCATGCATCAACCCAAAAGCAAAGTGTTTTTCGTTTCAAAGAACTTGCTAACGAGCATAAATTCTTCTGACCGGCAGAAAACAATGTCTTACCTATTGCCAAGGAAAAAAAATTAAGACGCAGGTATCCATGTATCCTTGTTAAATACTAATAGGTGACAAGTAACAAATTCAAAGCAAATTTGCAATGAACCTTTAACATTTTAATGTGAATTTCCAGTGCACTAATATCACAAATTATGTGAATCATTGCAATTAAGCACGAACGAAGATATATCGCTGGGTCTGCACAGTGGGGTTCCGAAAAAAGTTCTTGAAAGAAAGCACAAATACATGTCTACTGAAAATCACAATGTGCCTTGAAATCTCCCTGGATTACGACCCTGTTAAGACCACCACTTATCATACTCCCACACTGACCAAAGGTAACAAACTCTTTATTTGTAAACATTCAGCTTTACGGTCTTGGGTGTGCAATAATATGACCTCCTAAAAATGCATTGCAGCTCTATTTGTCTAATTGGCACAATATTGTTTGGACATACCAGGAAACTAAACGTCTGATTGTATGTACATGTTACAAAGGTTTTGGAATATTATTGACAATTAATTTCTATTCATCCAGTCTGAAATTTCTAACTATTGTTCAGGTTAACCCACAGAACATGCTGACGTAATCAATTCTACATGTAAACGAATTTCCGCAAAAGCTTTTTCGTCAATTTTTGTTGATGAATCGATACAAAAATTACACACTTTCAAGTAAACAATGCGACTCAGCTGTGTATTTAAATTTTGTGGTGCATCTGTATACACTGCTGCACACAACGTTTACACGTTTATGAAGGACGATACATCATTCACAAAAGACGTTAGCTGGTTATTTTACAAAGTCAAGTGAGACTCCTCTTGTACATGGCCATCTATTTGTTCGGCCATTTATAGTTTAAATACCTTCAAATAAGTAAAGAGTCACATGTATGGTTTGTAAGCCACCCGCTTGCGATCAAGTTGCATCTATCAAAATTACACGGCCTTTCAAGAGGAGTTTTACCGTGCTAATTAATTACGGTAGAACCCGTTTTGAGCGGCACCTTTTTGACGGCATACCTGTCTTTTACGGCAGTGTCACTGTAAAAGGATTCCTTATTATTCAGGTTGATTTTACCTATTCTGTACTGCATACCTGCCTTTTGCGGCATCTTTTCCCCGAGAAATTGGGGTGCCGCTCAAAACAGGTTCTACTGTATTTATTATTCTGCAATGGATAGGCAACTATTTTTGATAGTTGTACAGGATCATTAAAATATTTCTTCAAACATACAGTACATCAAATATATGGTGACCAAGCTGCTATTTGAAATACCTTTTCGTCCTTTCCGAGCAAGGCACAATTCAAATCCTAAACATTTTAAACCCTTTTACAATTAGCCCAATACATTTTTCTGGATATGCTTTGAATTACATCACTCATAAACAGTTTCCAATTATTGATCATTGTGTTTTTTCTGAAAACAAAGAGTAATTTCGCTTATGCAAATGCCCTAATATACAATAAAAGTACTGAACAGTACTGCTGCTATCAATGACATCGATTTATAATAAAAGTAATCTGTTCAAGTCTCGGGTAAATATTTTGCAGAACATTTTAACTTTTGATACAGTAGTTTAGATTTTAATGTACACTTTAAAACACACAGAAAAATATATAATTACCGGTATTAAGAAAATCAAGTGCTAAAATGACATTATATATATTTACATATTTTTTCGATCGTTCCCAATCTATTACATGTATCTGTCCAGCAGACTCCATTCCAATAGCAGTAAAATACAGATTCTCACAAATTAAGTGTGAATTAATTTTTTTTTATGCGAGATATCAGTAACATACGTATACACAATGTGTAAAATGTTAACAAGAATGAAACCTGAGGCACGCCCATAAGTTATTTATTGATTTGTTTTTCATAGTCAAGGATAGAAATTTTTCGGAAGCGGCGATGAAAAGAAAAAGGTATGGTGGTAACAAATCAGCAGTCTAACAAAAGGTTTTGTTTGTAAATATAATTTTTCCATTCCAATTTCAACAAAGAAGAACAGTGTCAATGTTCTCATCAATTGTATTACGTGGAGAGTAATCTTAAATGTTGCTACTGACCATTATGTACAGATGCTTTAATGGAAACTTTAGTTTTGACACCTAAACTACAATCTTAGTTTAACGCTTTCAGTATTGACTGTGTTTGGCGGTTAAGGAATTTTCGAACCTAATCATGGTGTAAAAAATAGCACAATATTTGTGTTGTTTTGTTACTGTTTTAGCACGAAGGATTAATATATTTCTTCAAAGTTAAAATTATCGAATTAGCATTTAGTAAATTCCTTTATCCCTCCATTGACTAGACAGCAATTCCAAAATATAATAGTCCATACAGTCGTCGAATAATCCCCTTTTCGGAAATGCAACATTCAAAATCTTCAACACTGAAAAGGTTAAAAGGTCTGGACTAGATGTGATCATGTACAATTCAAGATCTCTTTTTGTCAGAAATATGACAAATAAATAAAAGACATTTATGTACATTCAAGTGCCAACAGTTTCATAAATGTCAAGCTCATTCATTTCGACTAACTGGTCTCGAGAAACGATATAAAGCACATAACGCTCTGTTAACAAAAAATATATAGCATTAACAAAAAATTGTACTCGTTAAGAGCCCATACACTAGTCTATTGGTAGGATGTATTGTAATTGTTACAAACATGGTCCCACGTTTTGTAATTTCTAGCTTCTATTACTTCATTTCATATAGGACTCTTGTCACCAAGACGAAGTGTAAAAAGACATCTGGGTTCCGAACAGGTTCTACCTTTTTTCCAAAAGTTCTATTAAAGTTGCTGGATGCATTCCTAACCTATTTTATTGTTAGATTTTCTTAGCATCATGCTGTACATTAAATGTCTGATAAACCCGTAATATGAATAAGAAATATATTCATGTATTGTGAAAATCACTTGTCTTTTACAAAACTTTGAGGTTCAAGTAGAAATGTTACCCTACACCTGATGGAACCCAAATCGATTTCACTTGACCTTGATTTGCATAGTTTAAAACATAAAATGTCTATAAGTACAAAGTATATAATTTGCGAAAATACTACTACTAAGGAAGCATGTGTTTGTATATATAAACTGTAATATGAGAGAAAACGTATCTATGAATTTCTGTTTTGAAACTTTTTTCACGATTTGAAAACCCTTTTAACTACAGTAAAGAACCTGATATGAATTTATTTTTCATGCTAAACAGTTTCAACAAGAAACCCAAAAGGAAGTTTTTCAAAACTATAAGCTTCTAGTCGAATAACATATTTTTGGGGAAAATAAAAAAATCAGCTGTATCCTAACAATGCTTGACTCCGAGAACTAATTGCCAAAACATTGTTAAAGTTATAAAGTCACCGGGGTCATTCCTTATTATGACATATCTGCAAGCTTCGAAATAAACGTCTTTACATGTAATGTGTATAAATCAGCTCGGAACAATTGCATATTTCACTTGATACTGAAATATTGAATATCACAAGTGGTAAATGCAGACAAATCCTCAATATTTTTATACCGGTATCGTGCGAATATCACCTTTTTTAAAGTAACATCAAATACAGAAAGGATTTTAACTTCCATTTAAAGATTTCAGTATCAAGCAGAACAAAAACTACTAATGTACATCGCGACGAGCACGTTTCCTTGGTAACTGGTACTCAGAGCTGACCTTGCTGTGTTTCAATTGCACCTGCGACTGCGCAGTAAGCTGCAACTTAATAGCACTGGCATTCAACTTGCTGGCCGTAAGAAGACTCTTCAGTCCTTTCATCTTCATACTATGAAGTGTCAGATGGGCCGTTTGTCCAATGTTCATTGCAGGGGTTGAACGCTCTGATCCAGTAGCGCTGGGCGTACCAGGTGCGATAAATGCGGCATGGCGGTCAGCATGAGTCTTACAAATCAACATATCAGCTGGACTCTCTGCCTTAAGCATTGAATCCATTGTCATACCACAGAATGGGCTGCTATTTGTCTTTGTACTCAGAAACTCATTGAGATCAAGGCGTGTATCTGCACCACTTGCAAACGGACTAGTACTTGTTGCGGTGGTTGTTACAGTTGTGGATGTCGTTGTTAAAGCTGCTGTCACTATGGTGGATGCATTATTTGGTGTTGCTGGGGACGCACTGGTGAAAGGTTCTCCACCACTTAAGAGATATTCGGGATTGAGTATGGCATCACCACAAGCTTGTGCCAGTGCAGCAATATTGGGATTTGGTGCATCATTGGAATTCTCAGCAGCTCCTACTTTTGATTCTAATTCTTGTATTGTAGTGCGTATTTTGTCTTCATCACTTGATCCATTTACTGCCTTGCCCTCTGGTGCCAATCCAATTTTTTGATTGGCTTCAATTGAAGCCAGCCTCTTACCTCTTCTGTGTTTTAATGCTCCGGTTTTTCCATCCATTTCTTCAACACCATTCAACCGTTCTCCAGTCTCGTGATCTTCTTGTTCTTCATCTTCGTCTTCTTCTCCATCTGCATATACTTCTAGGGTTTCACGTGCTTGGGCCTCAAATTTTCCCAGTGAGAAACATAGGTTTTTGGCCCAACCTACATGCAATACTGGAGTTGAAGAGTCCTCTTCCCACTGGCAGATTCCATCGTATAACTGGAGAAGCATCTTGTAACATTCCGGATCTTGCAATAAAGGAACTGTGTGCATTCCACCCTACAACGGAACAAATAGTAGTAATTACAGTACTGTAGAACCTGATTTGCACAGCACCCTGCGTTGTACGGCAGTGTTATTGTGAAATGACCCATTACTGTTCATGCTTATTGGCCCTATTTTTTGCGTAATTTGTCAAATCATGTTACTGCTGAAGCAGGTTTTACTGTGTAAACAATAGACAGCTAACCACAGTCTCAAAACCATTTTTCTTTAACTGCTTAAGCGATTAACACCAACGTTATTCAGTCGGCAATGACGTACAAGGTAAACTTTACTCAACGTTCATTTTCAGTTTCATTAAAAATTACATTCACATAAAGGACGAAAATAATTATGATTCATGCCTTTGCTCTATTCATTCGAACTTTCAAATGTCAATTTACTGCATCGTTTATGAGTCAAACTACAGTGAGATCATCACGACGGGTTCAGGAAACTGATTCATGGAATAATGCTTCGTACACTTAGATAATGCAAAAACACCAATGTTTAAAATTCTACTTGGAATATTTATTCACTTGCCCATTGCCTTTTTGCCATTACCTTCCATGTAACCTATCTGGGAAAAAATCAAGTAAATGATTGAACTGTAACTTCCAGATCCTTTTTTTGTTTCATAACAAATGATTTTGAGAGAGACGCGACACGTTTGTTCGTTTGCCCTGTCACTTTTGCCCTTTTCTTTGTAACCTTTGTTTAGACATATCTCAAAATACTTACCATGTTATCGTTTAACAAGGCAGTTTCAGCACAATGTTTCACAATATTAGGAATGGAATCATTAGCAATCTCCAGAAATTCTTTGTAGATTTCTTCATCATCCCGGTGGTAATTGTATCTGTAATTTAAGAGAAATATACAGTTTTAAAGTTATTTTACGAGTCGGGCTTCATCTTTAAGTTGTGTAATTTTACCTATTAGTACATGAATCATTAGCATATAAGTCGAAAGAAGCTCTTACTTTCTGATTACACATCCTGCCTCTGACCACGCTGCAATTGCCTCCTTGAAGTGTCTGTGTCTAAAGTGATATCCCCCGAGATAAGTGTATGGATACACATGCATATTGTTGTAGTACACACGTGCGGAATTGATGGCCTTGTTGAACAGTACCAGTGATGATGGTCTACCAGGAGTGGGTGAAATCTCTTCCAAGTCTCCTAAGTTGCCAATAGCCATTGGATATTTCTCGATGTGACCCATATCATACAACAGCCATAACAGTTCCTAAATAAGACCACACAACTATCAAAATATGCACTTGTAGCCTCAACATTTTCAAACAAAAGTGCACCGTCGTACAGCCAACAAATTGCATTTATATTTCGAAAACTTTTTGGCATCTTACACAAGGCAATTAGCGCAATCGATCCTTCACAAACATACCTGCTGCAGTGATCCCATCTCTACACTGTCCATCGTAGCATTAATAGCAGGATTAATTCCAGACACCATAGCAGCCACCTCCATGTGTCTGTTGCATACGACAGCATGACCACAAAGGTACAGCCAACTTCTCTCTGATATTCCACCTGATATAGGCTGACCTCGCTTGTCTTCAACCCCTTTGCCTAAAGTGTTACAACATTGTAAATGTATGTAAGGTACAGCAGTTGATGCGTCAATTTAGTTCGGCAATTCATTTGAAAGCATACGTAATTCTTCTGTACCCAAAGCCACAAAACTGTTTCGAAAACTTCCCTATCTCTTTATTAAATTTCGTGGTGTAAACCTGAAATAAGTGCAATATTGGTACTGTTGACCTTACCATGCCAGGTAACCTCAGCAGTCTGGTCTCCATCTTCACCAAAAACAACCCAGGCATGATCTTCCGAGAGTGCTAAATGAACATCATTCAGACCGAGAATTTGGCAAGCAGCAACTACCCCAAGTGCAACTCCAAAGCAATCTAATTTACCAACTGAAAAACAACAATAGTATACGTTTACTTTCCATGTGATAATCAAATTACATTGAGCGAAAAAAGTCTCATCTTTAGCAATATTCCCCAACTGAAATTCATTTTCCATAACGGTCAGGTGTTTAATCCATTTAATAAAGGCTTGAATGTAGACCCATGTCTTGTTTGTTTTCGTGCAATGTGTGGGGGGGGGGGG
>JBCAUI010509483.1:0-25516 GCA_038406195.1 Haplosyllis anthogorgicola | reverse complement strand
TGAATTCTATGACTTAGAGAATCTTTGAGAGTTGGGACTCATTTGATTCCTGGATTCATGACTACGGTCTGGGTCTTTGGTAAATCTCTTGATATCCCTTTAAGCTTTTAAAGGTTCTATTCTAAATTCTAAATTAAAATAAGGTATATCATTTGGTATCTACATAGACTTGATGCAGGAACTATTTATTAAGGTAATAAAAGCTGTAAAGCAAATCAAAATCAGAGTCTGAGTGCACTACTTATGAGCTCAATGAGTTGATAGCAGTGTGTGATTTGAAACTGAAAGTTGAGACAATAATACGGACTGACCACTTTTGGATATATTTGGACTTAAATATAGTTTCAAGAATGCACTGCTACAATGCAACAACATGAAGTAGAACATTTCAATTTACGATAATATTAGAAATTTAGGATGAATTTACTTCATTAAATATCGAAAATGGAAGAACTATTATTGTTTGTTTGATTCCAATTTTTTATTTTTACTTATTATTACATTTGATTTGATAGATTTTAATCAGAAAGTCAGACAAACATCAAAAAGAACAATGCATTTATAAATAGACAAAGTTGCCAACTTGGCAGTGACATGAAAGGCTAGTAATGCTGACTTGCAGACCTTTGCCAAGGTCACGTGATGTAAATAAGCTTTGATGTATGCCGATCTGTGTTGACTTGCACTTACAGGGGTGTGGTAATCAAGTTAAACTGGGACAAAGTGGGTGGGATTAACTTCTGATCCAGATTTCTGCATGTGCAGAGAGACAAATGAGCCAATCAGAAGAAAGGAAACTAGGTCACCTAATTGATCATTTGAAGAATGTGTTAAATTGGTCCTGATGTGATCAGATTCTCCTGAGCTTTGGTGATGTTAAGACGTATGTGTAAAGCTCAGAATGGACAGAGACAGGCAAAACATAAATATGCCTTTTATACAGTGGTGGAGATGGGTTGTTTTGTACCCAGAGAGCAGACAATGCCTGCCTCATCTTTGGCCACCACTGAGGTTTAATGACCAGTATGTTTTGGTGCAGCTGCATGTTGTCACAGTGCATGGACAGATAGTGAGCATTGAAGACCTGTTGATATGCAGGCAGTGTGGGGGCCCAGTAACATGGGCCCAATATGTACAGGCCACTCCCGTTTGTTGACTTGTTTTGGAATTACTGACACAGACAGACTGCCCCCCGACTACGAGAGGTCCTGGCCATGGTTTAGCCAGGACCAAAATAATTAAAGTTATATTTTTCTTTTTTTGCCACAGTACAATCTCCCCGGCCTGACCACCACAACTTGAAAATAGTCCATTTCCCACTAACTGCCCATTCATACATTTACATTCACGATTAAACTGATTTGTTCATACATTTTTTCCCAAAAATTTATTTTAATAATTAAATTAAGTAAAAGGAAGAATATAGATTGTTTTTGATGTATTTATTTATTTATTTTCTTCTGATTTTTCAATAATAATAGAAAGTACAGTACATTAACAAATTGAAAATCGAAATGTAATTGTCAAGGGGGAATATGCCCCGGTGGGTGGCCCTGGCCTCTAGCCAATTGCCAAATCAAAGGTAACCACAAGATACTTATGTGTGGAGGCCAGAAGGTGAAGCGCAGGAGCCCATGAAGTTGTTAAGGGGAGAGTTAAGGGTAGACTGCCCGATGGTGGTTCTGGCCACTCCTTATCACAGGGGTAGCCACCAGCCTGAAAGATAAGCATGTAGGTCATTTTGTAATGGGGGCATGTAATTTGTACTGGGTCTCAGCCATTACAGATTGCACATCCTTGGATTTGGTACCAGTAAATATTGTCCGTGCAGTCAGTTTTTTATGTAGGTCAATCGAGCGCGTTACACCGGCTTGTCTCAGGCAATTTATTTTTTCTTTTTGAATAATAGAAGTATGAATATAATATGGTTTTTTCATAGAGTGTGTAAAATAAATAGACGCCAAGCAAGACTATTGATCCAACCTAACACGTGTTACGTAAAAAGTAATTTTTGAATAGAATGTATTAAAAAGAGATGAATCACTAGAGAAATTGCTCAGTCTGCATACACTGTAGTTGAACACTTTCACTCACTGACTAGCATCCAGGTATGGCAATAACAGATCAACGGAAAAACAAAGCTTTGAACTTTTTGCGAGTGTAATACGGGACATATGTGATTGTAGCACAATTATTGCTGTGCACATAGTGATGAATTTATAATTCAAATAGAAGGAACGTACTGATAATGTACAGTTTAACAGATCCTGGATCCTGAATCTGTCTGCATCACCCAGTATGTTATCGTTTAATAAATATTTATCTGAGGCATGGACCTTGTTGGAACAAGTTTCAGATAAAACGATAAATAAAATTGATCTGATTGTATTAGCCGAATAATTTCTTTTCGAGAATTGGTTTATTTGCAAATGTTACATATAATATTGCTCTTCTTGGGATTACGGATAATTCTTGTCTCAATACTCATGCTTATGACAAATGCCAACTCTAAACATGCATATAGTCTACATATAATATACGGCAACCATCCAATATCAATATGCAAAACTATTAAATACCAACGTGAGTAAGCTAGGTGGCTGTACTACTAAATATGCACACAGCTGTTCGTGACGATTTAGTCTAATGAGGAACTGAATTCAATAGTAGTATTTATAATAAATTTTATTTGACATTTATTACAGCACCATGCATACAATGATTTTTTTGTCTCTTCCATATTATTTTTACTCCTCTACATAAATTGCAATGACTGGGACATTGGAATTTGGTAGCGTGATTGTAGCGACACCGCCGACAACTTGAATCACTTCTCCGCATGTTCCCCAGGTGTTTCCACACGGTGGTGTGGGGTTGTCGCAACCGATCACATCGCAGTACTCTCCGTCCGGCAGTCCGGTGGTCAAGGTTTCAGTCAGATCTATCCCTTCATTATTGATGAAGATGAAACCAACATCATCACGAGAGAATGCGATGGAATTATTGTCATTATCCCACCTGAAATGGTTCATGTTATCGAAAGTTGCAATATTCCCTTTTGAATTGCAACTTTTTTCCTGCCTGGACTTTTTGGGATAACATGCAAATAAATGACTTTTGACTCTTATACGTAGTCATCTTCGCGACTTCTTGAATTAAAAATTAATACAGATTAATTGATTACTCGAATGTGAGAAAGGTGTCATTGTTCATGAGATTTTTGTTGTGTGGTTAACATGCGTGTTTTTCACGTGTAAATCTTCGCTATATTGTTTAATAGGTTATAATACTATAACTTATGGACCTGGTTGGAGGGTGACACAAGCTGATGTACCAACTAGACTCGTGTTGACCAAGGTGGAAGACCAAGGTCAACACAAGTCATGGAGGTGCAACATCAGTTGTGTCACCAGACAACCAGGTCCATAAGGTTTTTATTATATGATTTTTACACAGATTTTGTGTCAACCTCCAACAGATTAACACGAGTCTTGTGTTAACCTCCAAAGAGGTCAACACAAATTCATAGGTCAACACAAATCTTGTGTTAACCTGCTGACAGGTTAATATGAAGTCTGGACCAATAGAAATGCTTGACACATGTTGTGGAGGTTAACACGGAAAAATTTTGTACCTGCTTTTAACCAATGGAAACCATGGGATTTGTCCCATCATATAATAAATGCTTATGTTACAAACATATTACGAAATAGTATGAAACAGTACGAAAGAGAGATGTTTATAAAAATGTAATACCAACGTTACATGGAAAGTAACATTAAGGTATATTTTAACATAATTTACCAATTTTCTACTGGTGTTCCTACAGCCCTGTTGTGGAACTTGACCATGTTGGCAATCTGGGGCCACCGATGTTCACAAGCCCAATCCTCAAAACAGGACACGTCATTCGTGTTACCATTCTCCTCCGAGGGTGGTCCCATCCAGTTGTTTACATCTACACCATCCTGAATGAATTTGATGTCAGATTCTTGTACACAATTAATTATAAAATGAAAGAAAGTGAAGGTTGGGTGAAACTAAACGAAATGGGTCTTTTTCATAGAGATGCATTTTGCCGTCCCAGTGTACATTTTGACAGCATTGTAAATTAGTTGGTTGATGTTAATGATATTGCGAAACTAATCCCAAAATGTTCGTATGTTTAGTCCTATTGCACTTAAACATATGCACCTGGACATCAACAGGCCAGATGTATGAGCTCATAAGGCGGACGTATCCATATGGCCAAGCTAATTCAAAAGCGTTGGCCATCTTGTACATAACATCTTCTCTGAATGTGATTATCTGGGATCCTCCGGCTCCATGGCCTCTCTGGTTGTCGTGGTTGTCAATGAATGCTACAGCGCTTTGTTGATCCATGAAGTCCCAGTCTCCTTCACCGAAGTTTTCGAGGTCAGCCAACTTACAACCGTTATTGCCTCTGAAGACATCGCCCAGGTTGCTCCCGTACTTGAATTCTGTAACTCTAGTCAGTACAGAAAGTAACAATGAGCAAACCCCATCAGAGGTGATTGTCAACTGATTACCTCTAATTAATCATGTAATAGTTTGCATGCGCTCAACAAAGAGTACCTGCCAAAGGGTGTATACTCATCTACGGTGATCGGTTCGCCTCCATTATCTATGACTTCCATGTAGATGAATGGTTTTGTATTTTCTGGGAACCAGGTTGTACTCAAATTGTCTAATTTACTTAACATCTCCTCTGAAATAGATACTTATTATGTGGTGAAAATTATCACAGGATGAAATTTTCATTCGCGGCTTTTCACCTTAGTAGAAATAGAAATTTACACTGTGCTTTTGTTGGCTGCAAATTTAATCATCAGCTGACATTGTCGTTGGATTTCAACAAAAACGTACCTAAATCTTCGGGGAACATGTGTTTTGAAGCATCTACACGGAAACCTGCGACGCCCCATCCGATCACTTTATTCAAGTAATCTGTAACTATTGTGTCCTTCACATGTTCTTCGCTGTGTTTGAGATCTCTTAATTCATTCAACCTACAGTATCTTACCTCGCTGGCGTTCTGATAATCCTGAAATTACACATTCAACCAAGGTTTTACGAAATTCCTTCGATAATAAGTCTAACTGGACCAGTTAGTTACATTCCATTAATGTAAGTTTTCACCATAATTAGGTGATTTAAAACCACTTTATTGATTTTGAAATCAGCAAATTCATATTTATGCAAAGGAATTGTTTCCATTTATTTGTTTATTTTTCATGAATTTATGGTGTTCACATACTTATCTATGAAATTAGTCTGGACTAATTAGTAAAGGAATGAGCTGCTTGAATAGACAATAGACACTATCAGAGTTCAACATGCCATCACCGTAAGTGTAAAGGATACATTTTATGTTTACAAGCACATTGTTTTTTCTCAAGATAGCATAAATAACTTTCTTTTAAAATGTACGTTTAATTGTAAGTGTATAGGAAAAAATCTCTCACTAAATACCAAGCATATTGAAACCAAAACGTACGTGTATGTTCCCATCTTCAGTGCCGCAAACATCTGGACCGTGGAAGTCTTCGATCACCCAGGGCACGGCCGGAAATTCGGTGGCAGTTCCATTCCAGAAACTTCCACTGGAGCCAATACCAGAGCCGGTCTGGGCCATATGGTTGATCACTGCGTCCACATATATCCTAAAATACACTACTTTTATTTAAATGTCTTACTTAAGGCAAAGCTGCCAAAATCTCTTGAACTTGTCTATTTCATGTGAGGCCAGTAAATAAAATAAGTAGATAAAACAGCAATATAAATGAAAAACAATGAAATAAACCGAATGAAGTGTAAGTTACCCGACTGAACATCTGCATGTGAGAAAGCGATGGATTGTGTCACAAGATGCGGAAATTCGGAAGCTTACAACGTTGTACATAAACTGTGATTTAAATGTAACCAATGAGATAACCATACCTCACACCAACATCGTTACATCGCTGGACCATGTCGATGAACTCCTCCTCTGTCCCGGACCTACTGTCCATTAAGTAACTAACGGGTTGGTATCTCTGCCACCACGGATACACTACGTGTTCCCCATCTGGATGGTCTCCGTTGATAATTCTGTGTTCATTAGGTGGCGATACCTACAAAGAAATGACCTCTCTGTTCTGTCGGAAGTAAGAATTCAAGATTATAAATTCTCGTCACAAGTCTGCACGATTTCTTTTTCACGACAAATGAATAAACAATGCATTCTGAGATATGTATATTTCTTTTACACATGTATTATAAACTCTTATTTCTGTTTAATTTACAGTTAGACCTGTAAAACGTTAAAAACAGGGGATTATATTTTTCTTTCGTGTCAGCATCTTAAAATGATTTAATTGTAACATTAACGGTTCTTTACGCGTGAGACATCCTGTTCGAAATCTTTTGTTCCGTGATTCTTTTTATACAGATGCAATATTTCCATTGGCAAAATGAAGAGAATAATCTAAATCTAGATTAAATGATGCTAAAGGGTATTCTAAATGTACGTGTACGAAGTTGAACACACCTGTACACCGCAATACCCTGCATCAGCCAAAAATTCCTCACACTCCCGAGCCACTTCGCTGTGCTTCCATTCAAACAAATGTACCATCACATCTCTGCCATCCTCGCAGTGGTAATTACCAAAGTACCCCTCTATTTTAGGAAGAAAAAATCCCAAAAGGAAGCAATAAAGACCAAAGGACCACATTTCGCTGTTCAGCTGAAGTTCGAGAAAATACTCGTGATTTTTTTTATTATATTTGATTCAAACGTGAGAACTTCTGTGATCTTAACATCTGTGCGCCTTCGTGATATGATAGCCATAGTCACTTAGTTGCATAAATGGTCAAAATCAACGTGTGTTAGTACATGTACAGTGGACCTTATCTAAAGATGGCCATAGATGGTCAACTTATGAATGATTTGGAAATTTAATTTGTAGTTGGCATTGTTTTTACTAAATTATTCGTATTTAGGACGATATCGCAATCTAAAGTTTCTCTCCGCACGAATGGGAAATCATCTAATAAGAATAAAGAATTAGATATTTTATTTGCATGTAATGCATAGTTTTATTTCCATATTATTTGAATAAATGTACAAAATTAATAGTATGTGAAAAACACCATCAACATTGAACTACATGTTACATGATTTAATTTTGAGACATTATCCCGTAGTACACGAAGTTTCTGAGTACGCTGTTTTATTGTTATAGTAAATATTAATGGCACAAATTATCCCATGTAAAAAATTACTTATTAATTTTACTTACTTTATCTTACTTTCAACACTTTTAACAAGGTACCCTCTCTTCAAGGCCTTTTTCAACTTGCCAAGAAATGTCCAAATGTATTTTAATTAAGATAAGAGTGACTAAGATTCTTTACTTGAAAACATGGGCCCTTACACAAGAAATACAAGAATTGAAAAAGGTACAAAAAGTAGAGTTGAAGGTATCTTGTAGAAATTTAGTACAAAGAAAATGTTGATAGTTCAAAACTGTTGTTTGCCCCTTCTAACTGACTCGGAGAATTGAATAATGATTTAAATGCTGCTATTGAGACTACACGTGTCATATTCACACTGATTATCGATTTATGTTATGAAAGTACGTAATACAACTAATTCTGATTTTTTTTATCAAAATGTATGCATAATATATATACCAAAGAATACAAGAATTTGCAAGTTTGTAAAGTTCTTGGAAAATTTAGTTGTGACCATGGGACTGTTTCCAGCCTCCAAAGTGATCGGATGCGCTCCAGTATGGGCTTTCCTTGTGCCCGTGCTTGCCATGCTTGTGACCTCCATGATGACCTTTTTTGTGACCATGTTCTCCTCCGTGACCCTGGTGGTAGCCATGAGTTTGTTCCTTGTACCATCCGTGACCTCCATAGGTGTACGTTTTGACCTTGCCTCCATGGTGCTTGTAATGATCCTGGTGTCCCTTCTTGTACTGGCCGTGATTTCCGGCATGGTAATGCTTCTGGAAATGACCGTGAGAACCATGCTTGCCATGACCATTGGAATGGGACCCTCCGTACCATTTTCTACTGGCATCGTGCTTAGAACTTCCTCCATATTGAGTCTACAATACATTTGAAAATTAGTACATTCGTGCGCAAAAGCCATTATTTAATGGTCTTGTAAATGATTAAGCGTGAGATCAAATTTGTGATACTGACCCCACCATGGTGCTGTCCCTGCGTGTTATGACCTCCACCATCACCTTCGCCGTAGTTACCGTGTTCGCTGCCGGAGTAGCCGCCATGGTGACTGCCACCACCACCGTGATGACCTCCACCACCGTATCCTCCTCCTCCGTGATGTCCACCGCCATATCCTCCCCCATATCCTCCTCCTTGTTTTAGAAACAAAAGTGTCACATCAAAGTAAATTTGACTAAGGTGTTTTGAATATATTAACATGCACTGAAACATTTCTCTGGCGTTGTTACTTTTGATTGTTTTAGTTACGAAACAGTGAAAAGTGTAAATAATATTTTACCATAACCATCGTCCAGTGGTTGTCCAACATAATCATTTAATGGTTGTTCCACAGCACCTGTAATGTAAATTAAACAATGATATTAAGCAACAACAAAAGCACATTTCATGTAACATATGAAAGTAAGGCTATATTTACATAGAATATTGAGAA
The DNA here is from genome assembly GCA_038406195.1 of Haplosyllis anthogorgicola. Classification (NCBI taxonomy): domain Eukaryota; kingdom Metazoa; phylum Annelida; class Polychaeta; order Phyllodocida; family Syllidae; genus Haplosyllis; species Haplosyllis anthogorgicola. The sequence continues at coordinate 16,825 of JBCAUI010509483.1, read as the reverse complement.
ATGTTTGTTAATAAAAACTTAAATTCACATATGTATGTACATATTAAACTATTTTTTCTACAAGAATGTCGTATCAGGAATGAAAGAATAGAACCCGATATGGTAAAAGATAAAAGGCAAGAATTGTGTTTCATTTCTAAATTCCTTCATACACTTAGAGCTTGGGCCTTTTCATGCTGGTATTTTCTTCATTATTCCCATATTCACGTAAATTAGTGGAGATCCCTAATATGTTAGGTGTGAGAGTAACCCAGAAGCATTCCTGTATTCTACTCCATGTCCACAACCAAATGTCCACAACCCAAAAGTCAAAGTGTCTGTGCCAACCTGGGTCATCAAGAGACTGAAGGTTCCCAGCAACTGCTCGCTTTGTTCTCTTAGGTTCGTTCTCATCAACTGCTTGTTTAGCATCTTCCTCTGCATTATGTTTCATTTCATTGTTATTGTTTTCCTTCAGAGTGCTATCCTTGTCCTCATCAGTTGATTGCGATTGAGTTTCTGACTTGTCACTGTCATCACTCATGGATACATCATAGTATCTTGTGGATTCCGGGTTGGAATATCCACCTTGATTGGAGTATCCAGAATGTGTGGGTTTGTATGAACCATAACTCTGTTGACTTTGTGGTTGTTGACTGTATGTTTGTTGAGTAGGGTAGGAATTTGTATGTTGTGCACTTGGCACATACCTATTGGTTTGATGCCTAGAATAACCACTTTCTTGTGCTGGTTTATAATGAGTTGTACCACCTTGAGTGTACGAATGTCCTGGACTAGATGAATGTCTAGTAGAATAAGAAGTCCTTGGCTTCTGATATGATGCAGAATGGCTCGGATATGAGCCACTGTCTGTGTATGAACTAGAGTCCCTGGAGTAAGATCCAGATGGACTTGAATGTGGCGTGGATGGTTGGTGTGAATGACTAGAATATGAAGATGAACTAGATGGATTTGAATAAGTTGTTGATGGAGTGTGGTGAGTGCCTTTGCCATATGAATTAGAAGCAGGATAGGAATTAGAGGTGCTTGGATAAGAACCAGAGCCAGAGCTGTAAGAACTTGTGTCACTGGGATAAGAACTGGATGAACTATGAGAACTAGAAGAACTGGGATAGTAGTTAGAGGATTTTGGGTATGACTTTGAAGAACCATAATAAGAACGGGAAGAAGAGGGGTAAGAATTAGCACTTCTGTAAGAACCAGATGAACTGGGATATGAACCATGACCACCAGAGGAACTTGGATATGAAGCATCATAGGATTTAGTATTAGGGTAGGAAGGAGAGCTGCTGTGGGATGTAGAGCTAGGATATCTAGAGTAAGAAGAAGATGATGTGGAAGGTTGATTTTGAGAATAAGAAGGAGAGTTACCTGAGTACGTATTTCCCGAATTAGAATAGGAATTAGAAGAAGGTTGATACGAACTGTAAGAACCTGAAGATCGAGAAGGGTCGCCGTAGGATCCTGAACTAGAATAAGAGCTGGAAGGGCTGGACGCTGAAGAATAAACACTAGGAGGATAGTTGCTGCTGGGAGCAGGTGCGTAACTGGTAGATGAACTGTAAACGGATGAAGAACTGGACGGATACCCGTAACTAGAGCTGGAGCTAGGAGAACTTGAGTAACTTGGAGATGGAGCAGAGTAACTAGGAGATGGAGAATAGCTACCAGTGTTCCCAGAATAACCAGAGTTAGAAGAGCCAGAGTAACTTGGAGAGTTTGAGTAACTGCCTCCAGAAGATTGATAAGCAGGCTGCCTATGAGCATAGTTGTTGTTTCTATTTTGGTAAACGTTGTTGTTGTTCGCATAGCGTGGTGGCGCATTTTGTGGCGGAGGACGAACGGGGCCTGCTGACCTCTGGTATCCATTATTTGCAGGAGTGTACGGTCTTGCCCCGTCGCCTTGGGAATGTGATGACATTGGACGATGTGCATTTATCGGCAGTTGGTTGCTGGACTCAAAACCTGGTTTGGTATGAATTGCGTAACCAGTACGCGTGGGTATTACTTGGTTTAACCCTGGAGGATTGCTATAACCGCTGTACCCAAGCTTGACTGCGCCACCAGAGAGGCCTTCCCCATTATTGGCGTTAACAAGCTGAAATACGGTTCCACTCACTCCTCTTGCAGCTCCCCTGTTATCACCTTTCTCATATCCCAAGTTAATCATTTGGTTAGGAAGACCGCCACCGCTTGCGCCATATTCATTGAAGTCATTTTGAATGTTATCGGGGTTGGACTCACCATCTCCACTTCCACTGCCACTTTCATCTGTTTCCTCTTCTCTATTTGTGTTTAATTCTGATGTGTCCGCGACATGTTCACCTTGTGCTTCTGGGTTGCTCCTGATGGCATGATCCAGCACATGCCCATTTATGATATGAGGAATAGGGTCGCCCCCACTATCTGACTCTTCACTGTTGGAGGGATATTTCTCTTGTTCCTCTGGTGCATTATCCTCCCTCCCGTTCTGTTCTATTTCTTCTGTTCCTACTGATAGAATATGAGATGGATAAGAAATGCCTTCAGATAGTGTCCTACCTTCCTGCTCGGGCTGTTGTCTACTTTCCGTTGGCTGGACCTGACGCTCTTGCTCCCGAGCATCACCTTTGTCTTCGGTGTTACCATATGGTCCCTCCGGAGCAGGCTCCTGTCCAGTCCACAGAGGCTGCTGGTTATAGCGATTGCTTCCTCCACGAGAGTCTTCCGCGGGTAGGGTTATGTCGATCTCCTTGCCTGCCAAAGCATTCTCATCAAGGTTTATGTTGTAAGTCACGTCCCGATAATCTAAACGAAAAACAGGTTGATATCTAATGTACGTGTCCACCCAAAGATAAAATGTTTCATACACTTAAACTCTAAATACCATTCCAAAATAAAACACTTGCACAGCTATAGCACTTTTACACCTTTACACCAGTAATTTTATTTCCTGGAACAATATATATGTAATTAAAGTAGAAATATAAAACGATTCCAAGGCATGATACCTAACTGATCAAAATTGACGTACTATAATGTACAAAGCGTGTAGTATTCAGGTACAACTATCTCCACTTATAAACATGTATTTACCCAATGCACAAAAACTCATAAAATAAAAATTACTTTACAAACCTTTCTTCGTGTTGTCTACTGGTACAGCACTAGATAATTTTCCACAATAAATAAGTAAAAATATTCCGGTAATTTGTGTGTAAAGCATCTTGCTGTGTGTCTCGCTCTTCTCGGTTAAGGCTCAGTATGTGCAAACTCAATAAATACTTTGTTTACTTATGTGTCCATGTATGGTCAACTATGAGTATCCATAATAAATTTACACAGACTGTTTATTGTATATGAACAACAGTTTAGAGCCTGGCACAGACAAATGGTATTGGATTATGTAATCTCCAGTTGAATTTATGTATGCACTTTAAATATGATGTACCGAAGCTAGTGCCCCATAAAAATACACAGACTTTTATGACTTCCGACGCATTTATACTGTGAACAAGTCAAGCTAGGCGAGACTGGCCAATCACCTTTCATCCATTGCATCATTAATATGAATTTCATGTTGAAAACCTTTATCACGTTTTAATGAAAAGAACATAAAATTTCTCCCTCTGATAGTCATACATTGATAGCACGACAAATTGTTCTCGTTGAATTTACGGGAGAGCATTGCCCCGGGCAACTTTCTATTTATTTCTTTCGAAAACAATGGCCCTCTTTTAATAACCTTATGTAACATTTTGGGATAATGATAAATGTATAAACTCCTTCTGACATACATTACAAAACACAGCAGACACATAAATAAACTTTACTTTTAATCTTTCTCATTTAATGTTATCGATAAATACACTTTACGAGATATAAGTTGGACACTTACAATTTTACATCTAATTAGACTGCAGTAAGTCATCATTACATTTGCTATAGGTGAGAAAGTGTCGCTTTCTTGCAAGTTTGGTCATAAATCTGTACAAAATATGCCGCAATCCACATAATAATTCCTATTTGCATATCCTAACAAACAATCTACTATGTATTGTCTTATTATCAGAATGGATTCATTGAGCTAGTTTTCTTAACTATTCGCTGATACGAATAGGGATTCAAATGATTAAATCTGGACAAATTTGGACCTCTAAAGGGAAGGCAAATTAGAAAACCACGGGAAACACAGAGGGTGGTTTCGATAGATTTTTACAAACCCGAGCAGAGTTAGTAATAAAAGTACTCAGAACGACATTCAGGGTACAGAAAACGACATAGAATTTTTTCAATTATTGCAAACGGAGAAATCAAATTTGAGATCTCAATTTTGTAATTATTGAAATACGTACACAGAGGAACCTGCCTTAAACGACAGCGACATCCTGCCGTTTATGACACTTTTTCAGAGTATGTTAAAACCAGTTTGAATGACCCTGTCTTGGGTGAAACTTTGCCTTTACAATGCTTTAGGAGGGAAAAGTTAAGTGTCGTTCCAGCCAGACAGATTCACTGTTGTTAAATTTTTTGTGGGCGTTTCAATACAATGTGCTTAACCCCTTTGATACCTAGGGCAGTGCTGCCCCCCCCCTCCCCGGGTCATATTTGGACCCAGGAGAACACTCAGGACCATATTTAGCCCAAAAGTGAGGTATTAGAAGTAAGCATAAATGGACTGGGCTTTAAAAAGTGGCCCATTTTTTTCATGTCCCCCTAAATAGGGATGAATGGGGGTTGCAGGGGGCAGTGCCCCCTCATCTCCTAGCAAAATCTGACATTTTCAAATCTTCGAGCATGTAAATCTAGAGGTATCTACAACTTAGAATTGTCTCATGGTCAACACAGCAGAGGACCACCCTCACTAGCTGCCTGGCACCAAATAAGGTCCCAGTCATTTTAAACACTAACACAAGTAACAATTAAAGTTACACTTTTGAGGTAAATTTGGGGAAAATCAAGGGTGTAAGCCATCTTTAAACAAGTGTTGTGGCCATCTAGTGACCAGCTCACAAACCAAACCTGGTGCTGTTGAAAGCACTATGTGCAACCTTCTCACCCACACTTAACATGTAATGCTTGTAACATAATTTAATGGTGACAACTGCCTCCAATTAGCATGGCCCCATTTCTCCTCTTAAAAGGCACTATTTTGCAGGACCCTGGGGTATCGAAAGGGTCAATGTTGTTTGAAATCTTTTTGTGGCCCAAGAAATTTTCGGATTCGCGGCGCCCATGCAGGGCAATGAAAAATTTCTGAAAGTAACGGGTCTCTGGTGATGATTATTTCTGCATGAATGGGAATATTTTATTTTACCCCTTTGACATACGGGAAGGTAATGTTTTCAGTCCTGCCTGTCTGTCTGTCTGTTTGTCTGTCTCTCTGTTTAGATTATAACTTTTGAGACGTCTTGACCTGGAAACTTCATATTTGGTATGAAGTCTTCATAATATCTGGGTCAAGTTCGAGTACCAAAGTCATTGGATCAAGTCCAAGGTCACAGAAATAAAACTGTGCAATTTTGACATTTATCTGTCGATACCATTATTTTTTTGTAAATGAGGTCAAATCAAGGTCAATGTAACAAACGATGTCATGTGAAGATCAATTTTCAATTTTGGTTGGATTTTGCAAACCTCCATTATTCAAGTATTTATGGCCAGTACACAAGATCAAGGTTAAAATTTTCGTCAAGGTAATTTGAAGGCCGAATTTGTAGTTTCTTGTAAGTTATTTCGCATTTTAATGTTTAAGACATTTAATGACTATTTGTGAAGCGGGCATTGGGTGTTCGACTGAAAGGCATTCTTGGGGTTTTTTTTGAATTATCAATATTTTATGATGAGAACTTAAGTGAAAAAGATATTTTAATTTTCTGTTGTTTTCTCACTTTGCTTGGATTTCTTGTTAATGTTGACCTGTTAGATCTTGCGCTTTTACAATGCATTTGATTAGTGAAGGCACTCGGGTCTGAATTATCGGAATATTAAAATTGTCGCCTATATTTGCCACTTGTCCGCTTGTTATTTTTCCCCGTGAATTCACTGTTAAAGAGTATGCAGCTTCCAATCTTAAGATATCCAACTAGTACTCAACAAGCAGGAGGTTCTCTGTCCCTGTGCCCCTGGCACCACGTCTACAGAGGTCCTCTTGTTGACACACACAGAGGCTATCGGTGACACTGCCCAGACGATCAGTGTACACACCCTGTCTCTACGGGAGTACAGTTCCCAACACAGGCCAGTAAGCAACACCCTGTTGACTGCCTGGAGGTCTGACTAGTATTGACAGTACTTGTATTACACTTTCTCAATGCAAGTGTGGAGTGAAGCTGCTGCTCTCCTGTTTTGCGAGTAGTGGGAGGAGTCTGATCAAGATGGCATTTAGGCTCTCTCAACAACGCCCATCTGAATCCAATAATAAAGCAATGCACAGATCATTTGTATCAAAATGATTTGGCCAATTGTAAGAGTTACGTGCTCTGGTATTTCTAATATTTAATCAAATGACCTCAGACATGATTTCTCTTGGATACATTAAAAAAGTCTAAATATTTATTCAGCTGATTTCATGTGGTACGGTTTAGAACCTCTAAATTCACGAAAAAAATTCTCGAATACTAAAAATACAGTTACTGTTTACCAATGGAGATAGAGATGAGAAATTAATTAGGCAGACTTGCTATGCAGTACGTTATTATGCACATAGAAACTGTAAAAATGCTCGCGGCGAAAGTAATCGCTCCAGGAAAACATGTCTAAACCTTTATGGTCGAAATGACACGCGATTGTTTTATAAAGGTAGAAATGAATGACAGATATAAAAAATTCAATGGCGTGCACGTGTCTGGAAACTAGAAATTGTACAGTTTTTATTATAAATTATTACGCGATACATTATCTGAGAGCAGTTGACAGTGGACACTAATATCCACTCCTATCCCTAAATGAAACAGCAAACAAAAAGAACACTAGAGTTGAATGACATGAGAACTACATTACAATACCATAAAAGTCCATCGTTAACAATTTTAATTGCTGGTCAATTTCTATGTTTTCTATGTTTACTTGTTGTTAACCTGAAACATTGTACTTCTCTAAAATTTAATCTTTAAATTTGTCCGATTTCAAAAGCATGCAATGTATGAACAAATTTAAGAAAACACAATAAATATAATGACTACCTTCTAATCTAAAACAATCACACTGTAAAGTCAAAGAGAGCAATCGTATTACAATTTTCTGGGCCACGGACAAAACACTGGTATATTTCATAGGAGAATTCTCTTGTATTTCGCATCTACTACAGTATTTCTTTTGTATTAGACAAAATTATTTACGTTAGCTCGACGCGTGTACAGATGTGAAAGTTCTGTGGAATGAAGGTAGACGTGTTTCTGAACTATGCTCCGGACGGACTACAAGCAGCAGGCGTTTCAAGTCCCCTGAAGGAGTTGTCACTGGAGTACTGCTATCTACTGGAGGACACATGAAACTATTCTGCAGGGATTCGTCTTCACTGGTATTACTTCTTAAAGGACTTGAACCAGGACCGCCTTCAGGAGAGAATGATCTGTCACCAAGACTGATACTTGATGTGGAGCGAAAAACATCAGAGGTAGATTGGTAAGTACTGGCCATGGCTTGACACTGTAAAGACTGGGGCAAGATCGGGGATCCATTTGGAAAGAGGTCTGCCATCACAGCATTGGCCGAGGTGAAACACTTATCAGCAGAGACAAGACTGGGCTCATTGAGGGAAGACAGCTTTGATGCACTAAGAGAGAACGTTTGAGTTGGTGGCAGGTCCAAGAGCCAGGATTCTTGCTTAATCAAGGCTTCGAGGTGAGGATCTGGAGAACAGGACCGCGGTGGTGCTGGAGTTTTAAACGTTGGAGTGGGCAGTACCGGTGGTGCTGTCGCTGGACCCATTTGCTGAAGGGTTACTGGAGGTACTTTGGTTCTTCTCACCGGTACTGATGACGGGGTCCTGGGCGGCAGCTCAAGCCCTGGTGGACTGATGTTAAAGTCGGGAAATATAGGTTCCACCAAAGGTACGTTGTAGGTGAAGGTTGTTGGTTGAGTGTCTCTGGGCGTTGTTCGTACAGCAAGCACTTCGTTACATTGCATCCAGGAGGCCGATGATGGAGGCGGCGTGACTGCGGGAGAACACTGGGGTCTGCTTACGCGAAAAGATCTGGTTTGTTGCGGGTAGGAGAAACAACAAGGCGGATGCATCGGTTGGGCTTCAACACCTCCAGTGTGCCACGCATGATGAGGCCTGAGAGGTGACGGCTTCGGCCAAGACGGCGCACGATGATTGTAAGTAACTCTCACGGTGGAAGGTGATGGGGCACGAGTCAACGTAACCTGATCCGGCGTTGCTGGAGCTGACACATGGTACACAGGTTGTGCCGGTGAAGGTTCGGTGTGAGTTGACAGGATGTGATGTGGAAGCTGTAGAGGAGGCGGTTTATTGTTGCGCTTGAGTGACGTGCGGCGAGTCTGGAACCACATCTGTAGAGAGAAGAGGTCAAAACGACGATAACAATCTTAAAGCCAAAGCCAAAGACCTTAACCAGATTCTCCAAAGCTTATCGTAGCTATGAATTAATGAAACAATGTTGTCGATGAATAGAGAACTAGAACGTACGAAATGAGGTAGAACAGTCATCCCATTAAAAGAATTAAAGCAAGCGAACATTTCAGATAAAATTTAAAATAAAACAGAGTCATTTAAACAACGTATACACTACAGCAGCAGCAAAAGGTAAACTTTTTGACATATTTACCTGAATTCTGGAATATGGCACCATGAGTGTCTGTGACAAGGTATCCAGTAGTATTTGGTCCGGATAAGCAGTGTTGTCAAATGCCATTTCCAAAAGAATCAATTCTTCCTCACTAAATGTGAAACCATGTTTTCTGCGAGACGTCGTTTTTCCTTTGGGTGCTGAAAAAGTGAAATGACAATTTCCTAATTGTTTTACTTTTATTAGAGAAAACGTTCATCCGCTCTTTTACAATTGCTATGTGTATTTTTTTTTAAAATTATAATACGAACAAATCAATGCGTTATTGATTATTAATATGATAATCTTATAACCATACAAAGCTAAACTATACGACCATTTTGCACACTAACATAATTGAGTATGAATGTACCTGGCATTGTTAACAATTCTGTCGGTTTTCAACAATTTGATTCTTTCCTGCTTATATAAAGGCAAAAAGAAGCCACTCGATCGTACAACGGGAAGCCACCTAAAATGAAACTGGGATCGCCATTAGGTCATTCCAACATGAAAGATCGCTCCGTTTTCCAAGAAGCCACTATACAGAAAAGATATGAAGCCACTCAAGTAGCGATCAAGCGAATACTTTCTTTGATCCAGAAATCCAAGAACACAGAAGATTTAATATCTCTTCTTTATTATCATTATCACATAAGAAACATCAAAGTGAAACAATTCGATGCAGAAATTAACAAAGGTTCATATTTTGGCTGCAGAAGCGTTTATTTACACGTTTCCTACAAAAAAATTTTTTGTAGTTTTTCGTCAAAATACAATTCAAATTCAAAATCAGGGATCGGTAAAATACACGATTCTTAGACCATGTTTCGATGATATATTTAATCTTGTACTTCAGTTTTAATTGTTAGTTCCAATACGTTATGAGTTCCTAACTCGTCCTCGGCATCAATTAGCAAGTTGCGTAAATATTACACATTGACTTACACGTCTGTAGTAGTATCTCCAGTGGATATCACCTGTACACGTACAGTGCACACAAATTGTTGCATTGTATAGTTAGTCCCGTTTCAAAAATAAATTTCTTAATGACGCCATTGGTCCAAATCGAAACAGACATCTGCATGATTAATTTACAGCGTGAATTCAAAGATATAAAGATATCTAGGTGACGCAGTTAATTAACATCAAAAGTACTTAAATCCTCACATGTCAAAGACATTTGCTACCCCTTAATAAATTCAAGTTTTCCATGTTGATTTTAGCATTTGTTTGTTGTTGGCAAGTATACATTTACATTCATAATTGACATAAAATTTTCACCCAACCTGTGAAGGGTTTATGACACACTTTTTTTTACGGATTGTACCTTAGTGTTTTGTGATAATAACTGTACAAGGTATTCCGAGATATTGCAAAGAGGGGACTTCTTTTTAAACCGTAACAAAACAGTGGGAATACAAATAAGTTCTACAGGTAGCATATGTAAGAAAATGTCACGAATTCAAGAATTATCATAATTTATCCATGAACCATGGTTGTCCACTATTCTCTCTGCGTTGTGTTAGGATTTCACATCCGGTTTCTGTTACAAGCAATGTATGTTCAAATTGTGCGGAACGCTTTCCATCTTGTGTCACCGCAGTCCAGTTATCAGGCCATGTCTGATCTCGCCAAGTACCTGATGGAAGACAAGACAATAATCAAATAGATCTTGCCTAAAAATGTAAATTTCTACTGTTTCCAGGTTATTCACAATGAATTGGATGTTTTCCTTTTTTATTGAAAACATTGGAAAATATTGGCAGCAGATAACACCAACAAAACGTATCGATTGGTTACTTTTTTCAGTTCCCCTAAGGTAAGGCAGGATCCACAATAAAATTTACTTGTTGTTGCCTGATATCATTTGCATAAGAGCTGTTACTGGTGTATATTGTTTTCACCAAAATATTTCCTTTTTACCTAATTTTATTTATAAATGTTTGTGGCGAATGGCATTTTTACTTAAACTGGCACGTATTATAATTCAACAAAATAAAAGCACAACAAAGTTACATCTTACCTTCAGATATCATAGGTTCTATCGTAAAACTATGTCCTGGTTTCATAATACCCACGGCCTTATTTTCTAAAGGAATAAAATAAAAGTAAATAGAATCTCAATAATGCAACATTTTTTTTCAGCACATAATGTGTTTCTACGAATATTAAAGCCCTCAACGTCATCTTTAATCAAAAGCGTTTGTAAAATAAAATTGCTCCGCTTGTAACAACTCGAGTGGTGTAATAAGAATGAGTAATGGGTTGTTTGGTACTAATTACTTACTTGAATAATGTGGAACACTTGGTGCTGTGTGGAAGAGTCTGAAATAATAGCATCAATTAAGCTGATAGGAATAATGTACACGTTCACAATAAAACACACAAAATACGACCATTTTTTTTGAAATCATGAATATGTTATTTAGCACACTTTGTACTGCAAATGGTTAGTCTACTTATTACTTGGGTACATACTGTCTGTACTTACTTGTGTATACCATGGCCACAGTAACTTCTTACAACAGAAAACCCGTTGGCCTGAGCATGTTTCTGTATTACATTCCCTATTTCCCTGTATCGGACACCCGGTTTCACTAAAAATAAAAGGAGCTTTACTGCAACATGTCAGAAGTTATTCCACTCAAAATGTACATGTTTATGGCTATATAATATGTCACGAGCAAAGAATAGCCATTTATAATCTTCGTTTCACTAATTTACGAACCTAGTAGTTAGTTTCCTCCTTGTTGACAATTTTTCCGAGCACCACAAGTGACTTCATTCACAAGTACGATTTAGCTTGCACTAACCTTGTTGTATGGCTTGGTCTAGACACTCGTAAGTAACACGTACAAGTTTTTGAGATTTCTCATCCACATTACCGACGAAGAAAGTCTCATTTAGGTCCCCATGGTATCCTCTATGATACACCGTAATATCAACTGGAAGAGAAATCGTGTTTATGTTATGCATTAGTGTATCAATTTTGTTTGCCAAAATGTTCCGCCTACTTCTTTAGCCTTTCTTTGTAAAACACCGTTTATTTCCAAAGGACGTTTACTCAGATCAGTGTAATGATAAATACAAATTTTCCAGTGACTAACATTAACCGGCAAGAACGAATTCAATCTCGTGTTGAAACGGAACAACTAAATATTGGCTTGAGCAAATACAATTTTTCACTCACTGTTAAGGATATCACCATCCTCTAGAGGCCTCTTATCCGGTATCCCATGACATATAACTTCATTCACAGATCTAAAACGAGAATGATCGCATCCACATAGAGTTTCTTCTATTTCTCAAATTTCTGAAACATTTTGTTCCAGCTCACTGACTTTTTGGTACATTTAGGATTTGTGACGATAATTTTTTCCCCAATTTAGATAATTTTATGTTAAAAACGATCTTCTTCCCACTGTACAGGGATACTTACGTGCAACAGGACTTCGGAAAATTGTAATAATTCAAGGGAGATGGATAGCAATCACGATCAACACAAGCCTGAAAAAGTAATGAGGCAAATATGGTAAATACTGATTTACTAAGAAACAGCATGTTGTAATTGATATCACGTGTTACCGTTTTCTTTTCATTCCACAGTATAACAAAAAAGAAATACTGAAAACAATGTCAATATAATCTTGTTGTAGCTTGCAATTCAGAATGTGGTTTTACTTTACCTACAGTAAGAATCATTCAAGAATCTTTCAAGTGGTTTGATATTTACCTCATGGACTAGTTTGTCTATCTCTTCTGTCGTTACTCCTACATCTATAGCCTGAGCTGCAATATCTATTACTTCCCTGCCCAACTGTAAGGATGAAAAGTTTAAATTCAGGTAAAATCCCGCAATACTTTAGTATTCTTTGAAATTACAAAGATGGATATCATTTTCTAATAGGTCCTTGATGCTTTTTAATATAAATTATGAACTCACCCTTCCCGCCACTCTTAGGTCTTCCTGCTCTTCATCCGAGAGTTGTATAATGTTTGTGGACCCGCGGACTGCCCGCTCACTTGTCGGAAAACCATCTGGATGTTCTGCATAGTCTGGGCGACAAATGTGGTCTGGTACGGTTCTCATCGGAGTCTGTTAATATGCACAGCTACTTTAATTCAAATTCCATACTCAAAAATCAAATATTAGTCATGGATATATGTACTATTTAATAGTTTCGACGTTTGGAACCACTTTCCAGAGTTATGGACATGACACTTAATAGTTTAGCAATAGATTAAATATTCCTACCACTTCAAATGCTCTGAGTTTCCCTGTAAAACTGTATCCAGGCCAGGGATTGTAGACCTTGTCGTTCTGGTTAGCATCTGTCTCATTTTCTATAAATATAAAAACCGATAGACAATACGTTGTAGAGCAGATTTAAATTCTGATTATAACGTCAATTCACCAATCTTACACAGAATACATGACAAGTTTTGTACTTACTGGCTTTCTTATGCAGACGTTTGTGGTCACCCCAACTACTCTTGAAACATTCCTGTGTAAATGAGAAGTGTATCACAATTATAGATCTATTTTTGAGTCTGTTTCCAAATAATACTGCAATACGATCTCTTTTGCAAAACACCTAATTTTTGCCTCACAAAAGGGTCATAAAAGGCAGAATGTCAGAGATGCCAACCTGTGGGAGTCTCAAAGAGTGAGATTTTAGTTTTCTTGGAGTAAGTTGGGTGAGAAATGGGTAATTTAATAGAGTGTTTAAAAAGAGTACGACTTTTCTCCATTAATTTTATTACATGCTTCACACGAAAGTTTTCCTTTTTCTTTTGGCTATTATTATTCACCTCAAGACACTAAAATTTGACTGTAATTTGTAAAATTTTCTGCCTCGCTGTGCTCGGCATAACATTTAAGAATAATTTTTTCAAAAAGTTTTCTGCCTCGCTGTGCTCAGCATCATTTTCATTAGAATGTCTCCAATTTTTTTCTGGCCTTGCTTTGCTCAACATAACCAGCAATCATGCTATCTTTTTACTACTACTCCCATTATTTCTCACAGATACACCTTTTAAATTTTTATTATTCACATATCTGTGTTGATCATGTGCCCACAAATGATTCATATCCAGATAATATATGAATCAATTTTTAGACTATCTTATGTGTACATGTTAATATAATATTGTACTCGGGACTAATAAATAAAGATTAATTCATTCATGTAAAAAGCTAAAACAGTTCAGCTTTAAAAACGACTTTTGAATGTGAAAAATAAGTGAATAATAATTGCCAAAATTGCTAACAAAATTCAGAAACATAGGTCCAGATGGACCTGAGCTCATTTGGCATTATCAAAATACTTAGATAATTTAGATCACAATGTCGCAAGGATACAAAGTGTCTGGGATCAAATTTCCAATGTAATCAATGAAAAAAGCACAAATATGGCTGCTAAACTAGAAATATAAGTGCCATCAATATAATTTTTAAAGGAAATAAAGAGGGTATGCAGATGCATATGACTGCAAAATATAAAGTTTGTATCTTTAACTGTGTGTCCAGGAATAAGGTTTAAAGAAAACTACAAATATGGCTGCCAATTTGAGAATAAAGGTCACAGCAACATAATTTTTGCTAGGCTTTGAGATAGTACATAGGTACATATGTGTACAAGATATGAAGTCTCTATGATCAATAGTGTGCTCAGGGTGACTGTGCACAGACAACGCCAACAATGACGACGACAACGACGACGGATGACGGACACTTCATGATTCTGTAGGCTATTTGGCATATATGCCAAATGAGCCAAAAACCTAATATGAAACAGAGTGTGCCATGAACAATTCGTGACACAGTTTGAAGAAATAAACTATCGTAAAAATTACTGAATGAGATATCGTGATAATTTACGTTTATTACGTTTACCTCTTTGTAGTCAAGTTTTCCATCACCATTCTCATCAACTTCATCGATAATAGCCTGAACCTCCTTTCTGTTCATCTTCTCACCTCTCTACAGATCCATAAAAATGCCAAGTCACTTACTGGAGGAAATTCCTTATTTCTAGATATAATTTTATTTTAGCATAATCAAAGTTTAGAGATGCCACTTGATAATGCCATACATTTATTAATTTAAAGGTCACAAAATAAACTTACCGTTGTCATAACTTTAAACAATTCGTCATTGGTAATAAAACCGTCTCCGTTAATGTCGATCTTTTTGAAAGCTTTAATAAGTTCATCTCTAGTCGTTAGTGGAATTTTTTCACAAATGTCAATAAAATCTTCAAACGTGAGATAATCTAATGGATGAAAAGAACATTTACATAAATTACTGTGACACACAATCCATTAAACATGAAAACTTAAGAGCGACTGATGAATAAGTACTTCGAAAAGTGTTTCATTATACCTGTTCGTGGTTTCCATAGTTTATCTAAGGCCTTTCGGGACGGGTTCCTTCCTGCTTGTTGTAAAACTACAAGAACAAAGAAATAAAGTTATGACATCTACCTGAAGCACTCTTTTTATTGTAAATAAATGCTTCATTCGTTCTGTAAGAGAATTTTATTAATTTAACTGACCAATAGTAAATTTCATACCTTGCATGAGTTTTTCTTTAGATCTGATATTATCTGATAAATCATCAAACACTACGAGGTAAGCTGCTTTGCAGTCATACATAAAGCTTTCGTCTCTCTTGCGTGAACTCCTATCACCAGACCCCGACCTGCGGGCTGGCACAGGGCGAGCTGAACTGGGTCTCTTCGAACTCATGTCTGCTACCTAGACACAGGAGATTGAAGGTAATTAATAACATAGGTTTATAAAGAAAAAGTGCAGTACACTTACTTACCCTCTCAAAATAATTTCTTTTTCTAGGGCAAGTTTGATTTTTGTTCATACAAATGCCTTCCTCTTTTACATACCAAATTCTAGTGATTTGTGTAACTTGTCAGGAACCGGGCCTGCCGATTTGTCTCAAATGGAACTCTTTGTACAATTTTGAGAATATCAGCTATGAATATCTTGGATGAGGCGAATTACCTCGCAACTTTACATTACAACAAGACATGGAAGTACACATCCTATTCTTTTAGACTGGCACTATTTAGGAAAACACACTCCCACTCGGGAGATTTTATGGACGTTTCCAAACATTAAATATTTATATCCATGGCAGACATGTAAACATCTTATCCAACTATTCCAGGTATTGCTGCTGACGTAAACACATTTTCTCCAAGTCAAAATATCACACAAAACCATTTGACATGGATCGGTTTACTGTAACTATGGCATGAACTCACACATGAGGAATAAAGGAATTACCAACTATAATCCTAAATCTACAGTGACCCTCCATTTTATTTACTGAACGCGTGTTATCAGCTTTAGGCAATTTGGTGAAGAGTTTTCCTATTTAGCACATCAAGAAAACACTACCTATTAGATCTATTTAGGGAAATTATATGTGTACTCACGGAGGCCATTACCAAATATAATTACAGTTTGCTACAGAGAGAAATCCTCGTAAATTAAAGATTTAGCTACTCGCATTCTGAGCAAATAAATGATAAATATATTCTTGTGTGATAATAGGCAGTTCCTTTTGGTCAGGAACTCTCGAGACCCTACCCCACCTCTCCCTCCTCCCCCGGAATAGGGAAAATGCATTTCTGGAAGTTTCGGACAATTCTGGGAAAAAGTTGGTCAGGACCCTCCCTACCCCACAGTTGTGCTGGTCAAGCTCGACAGTGGACAGACTAGAATCAAGCCCAACAGTGGGCAGACTAGAGTCATGCCCAGCAGTGGACAGACTAGTCAAGCTCGACAGTGCTGGTCAGGAGTATTGGACGACAGAGCGTAAAGCTCTGTGCACCGACAGGTCATCCTCATTTAATTGTTAGTATACAATGTGTTACCGACAGGGTTTTCAAGGAGCACTAATCAGCAAATATGGCATCTGTGGAAAAAACACAAAGATGGCTGCAAAACTAGAAATATACAGTTGTCCCCGGATATATCGATATTTTTGGTGCGGGAAAATAGCATCGATATAAGCGGGATATCGATAT
>JBCAUI010509472.1:0-12672 GCA_038406195.1 Haplosyllis anthogorgicola | reverse complement strand
ATTTACATTTGTTACTAAAATAGAAAACTACACCATTGTCAAGGCAGCTGTTTGGTCTAACTTACTGAGATCACATTTGTAAAACCTTCAAGTTGATATTGTGTCTATGGACAATATGGTGTATCACGATGACATACGTAAGGTGAGATGTTTTTTATTTGGTGGATTATGTTGGATGGAGAGAAATGGAAAACGTATTCCAACAAATAAAAACTTCTGGTCTGATGTTGCAATCAATATTGAAAAACTAATACACAGAAAGCGACCTGAGAGGATTGAAGGAAATACATCTGCAACTGTCAGTGACTTCAACAACTGATGCAGACACACAGCACGATTCAATAATCCCAAACTGAGTTTTGCAAAAAATAATTGCATTAGTCACATGGGTTTATTGCCCCGAACTCTGCAATCTCCATTTATTCTTAGGGGTAAACATTTTTGCTTTACTGAATGTTGCTGTCATCGGCTTCTTGCGTGCCAGGTTGAGTTACACTGCAGCTTACAGTACACTTTGCGAATGTCACCAAAAATGTCACTCAAAGGAAAACCATATTTACTTCAACACCTTTCAAGAAGGCCACTCAGTGGCTTTAAGCAGCGACGAACAATTACACGATGTTAAATAAATAGCTGGAGAAAATAGTTTATAATGTAATACAAGTCTATATGTTACGGAATATTAATAATATATTAAAACCCTCAATAACGCCAGAAGTTCCCTGGCTTCAACGTTACTTATTAAACAATAGAAAATAACACATAGATGCAGTTATCCAACTGCATTTTGGTCAACATTAGTAATATAAACGTTGTATACCAGAATAACAAACATTGCACACGCCATTATTCTTTTAAAAAGATGTTGCTTTTCCAAAGAGTAATGTAGATGTAATACAAAGGGGCCTGTCTAAATGACATCTGCTTTGTGCGATATTCCGTCTTTTATATTTGCAAGGTAAAAGTTTTAAGTGTTGCACAAGACAGGATTCCTCTGTCTGCGGGCTGAAAGCTGGAGTATAAAAACGTGTGTCTTAATATCACAGTGGTATTCCATGGCTACAGGTCCAGTCTTCCATCAGTCCATACTACCCGTCCTATCTCAGTCACGCTTTGTCGTCAATCAGTGCGTTTTGGCATGTGGTGCTATCTTGGTGAATGATAGAAGACACAGAGGAAGAAACAACGCCACACCTCCTGTGATATAGCAGATCTGATCGCCACTCGTCCAGTACACTGAAAACGGAAAGGGTGAAAGTACATTTAATTACCATCGATGGACAAAAATGTGCAAAGACACTGAGGCTGCGTCAATAACCATTAAAATACAGTAGAACCTGTCTTGAGTGGCATTGTAATTTGTTAGCACTGTAATGCCGTTAGGCATGTGGTACAAAAAAGGTAAAATAAATTGAGCCCAAAAAATAAATTCCAGAGAAATAAAACAAAATTTCATAATTACCGGGATGTACCATTTATTAAAGTAATGAATGAGAAAGTCCTGAATTACTAGTAAGTACTTACATGTTGAAGCAAGCATTGGTCCCAGTGCTCGGGCTAAAGCACCCAGCGATCGGAAGATACCCATCACAGTTCCCTTCTGTTCCGCTGTACCATACGATGAGATCATTGTTGTCAAACATGGGACAACTGTGGCTGAGGCTGAGAAATTACAAAAAGATTTTGCTTTACATTATTTATTTAAACAAGTTTCCATGTCGATTCAAATTAGTGCAAAATTGCACATTTTAGTACTCACATTGGTAAACATAAAGAGTTCTTTTGAATGGGGCTGTTTGGAGCTTGTTTCCAACTTACCAAATGAGAAGAGTAGCAAGCCTATGTAGAATAATGTCTGGTTGTATGCAAAGCTAACTGCGATAAATGCTGGAATCAAGATTTCCATACCCTACAATAGATAACATAATCATAATATTCACACAGTAATTTCCAGGCAGGTAAACGAAAAGTCAGTTGATGTACCTTAGTTACTGCTGAATTCAGTTGGTAATGCGGGACAATTCTGTCACGTCCATTTCAAAATTATCTCGCAGCTATTTATCTCGAAAAGTATCTAAGAATTACGAAAATAGTAAAAATTAACTTACACGTAAGGCAACTTTTTGCTCTGATCCCGTTTTTATTCTGCGTACATACCCACCTGAAAAGACATATTTTTTTAGTACTGAGAGACTTGGTTGAACGCATTTAGTGTTATGTTAGAAGGTAGTACTGTACTATCTATAAAAAGATATTTGCAAGAGCAAAATAATACCTTGTACAGCAATCATGATGATCCCAATGAATAGAAACATCCTACCCTGTTTCATACTGAAATGAAAAACGAAATTTAGCACTTAGTAACCCATCAAATTGCCAGTTGTATTACAATGCATTAACCAATGAAACACACGACCTGATTTTAAAGTTACATGAACATGTCCAATAATGTCCATACCTGTCATATTCAAATCTGTTGTGCGTTAGGAATGTAAGTGTGAATTCCAGTCCGGAGTAGAAGAACAAATACAAGAAGTAAACCAGACCAATACGCCTCATCTGCTGAATCTCTGAAATGATTAAAAATGACACTTCTAAGAATATGTGCAATACAACCGTTGACCACATCGTCTGAACGATACTTGCTTTTGCTTTAAAACGTGGCAAAGAAAGACAAGAACATGTCATATATCAAGTCTAAGGATGTTTCTGCAAGCTGCCCAAAGCCCTATTTTGGGTGTGTGTTATCTTTCAAAAACTGTAACTCCCGAATCCTGTTACACCGACAGTGTTAACTTCGAAATGTAGAATTTTGATAAGCATAAAAACCACGTTTCTGATCATTCTATCCCATCTCCTTGACACCTGTATACAAGATCACAGTACAAGTCTGTTAAATTTGTAGTAATTTCATTTTAAAATCTCACCAGTTTTAGATGCTCCCGTGACAGCGGAGAATTTGAACAGTGATACTGGGTTGATGAGCGTTACGGCACGATTCAATCCTTCTCCCAATGAGGAAGCCTGCGTAACAGAAGGTATTAATTAAAAGACAGGAAGAAGTCACACTCACACATTAAGGTCTCAAGCTAGGCAAATCACCGATGTGATTTTCTGGATTTCGTATGCAGTGAATATTAAATGAATGTTATATCGGCCAAATAGGCCAGGCACATTAACTACATGGCTACGGAAATTTCACTGGATTGGTATTTATGAGCGATCTAACATTCTGAGTTGTAACTATGATGTATGCTCACTTTATTCCAGCTTATATAAAGTTGCACAGCATGTGCAGCTGCAGCTTGCAGGATATCTATAGAGACTACTGCAGTGACTAATGAATATGCTAGCTGTGAAATGGTGACTGTGTATAAATACGTACCCGTTTATTAGCTGGAAGTGTCTCTGTGAAACAAGTGTAGAGGAAAACCAGATCGCAAAGAGCGAGAGCTAAAGCGAACAGCGCTGGGTAGATGTACAGGTCACCTCCCTCTGCCTCATGCCGTCTCATATAACTACAAAGTAAATTAACGTCAGCATATAACAAACATTTATAATGAACTTAACAAAACAAGACTTATTTTCATTTTGCGGACAAAAAAGCTTATCCTACTGCTTAGCCTGGATTACTCGGCTAAAAGCCTTGCGGCCAGACAGCTGGAACTTTCTTGTTTGAAATTGTCGTCTGAATAAACACTACATGTGCATAGATGTTTGTGATAAATGCTATTCAACTGAATATGAAACCGGCTAACAGTTTAACAACACTTTTGCAAAGGGAGAATGAATGTTGCAAGTAGCAATCAATTACAGATCACGTCAGTTCATAACAAGATTAGTTCGTCATAGGCAAAAATAATTGAATTACGAATCAGTAAACAAGGGCTATTTCAATAAGTGTTACATCATATGTTACTTGGAAGTCAGCAGTCAAACTGGGATTTGCCTCGCACAATTCAGATAGGCAAATCGTACCTACTAAAAAGTGTTTTAAGCTCAGTTTGGCAAAATACAGACGTGGCTTCTTACCTGGAAAATCCGGCACCAATGGATGGTCCCAAGAGAAAACCAATGGAGAAGGCAATTCCTATCATAGCCTATAATACAACAAAAACACTACATACTGATGGGAAAACGCAAAATGCTACAAAGGCACTGAGACACAAATTCTCACTAAAATTACCTCAATAGTTACGGGGCAAAGTTGTGGGCGATTCAGTTGTAAATAGACATTGCAAATTTACGTTTGTTATGTTCAATCTAATACGCTATATTAATGAACCAATGCTACCACTTAAACCAAACCATTTGGTGAACAAATTACAAGTAGTTAAAACCCAAACAGGAATACGTCTAACCAGAATACATTCGGTGTGGTGGATAACATAAAAAACAAACTTAAAAATAAACGTAAAAATACCAGTCACACAACACTTACCATCCCTTTACCTCTTTTCTCCTGTGGAAGAACATCAGCCACCACGGCGGTGGATATACTGACATTGCCCTTACTGATACCTCCAATGATGCGAGCTATGACGAAGATCGTGAAGTTATGCGATAACGCCCATAGTACGTAGGACAGCGACACGCCAGTCTGAAACAAAAAAATTGTATGGAATGACACCCGTGGAACTAATTTTGCGAGACACCTTCATTGTACGGCACATTGTTGTGAAATGATTCTTCAATATTCATGATTATTTATACGGCATAACTGCTTTAAACTTTGTCCTTCATAGAAAGTGATCTTGATGGAAACGGATCTCCTGTTACCAACAGAAAAAATAAACCATTAACATACCATGGATATAAGAAGTAGAGCTCTTCTGCCATAAACATCTGATGCAGCTCCCATCAGAGGTGAGGCGAGGAATTGTAACAAGGAAAATACTGATCCTATCAGACCTATAGAACACAATAAGATGACTAGTTTATAGTGTTGCGCGGACCAGTATCTTTCAGATTGTATTGATCAACATCCATTTTGAAGGACCACTGGTGCACCCATTTCGGACTCTTGAGTATTAAAACGTGAATGGATATGTCGTCTGCATGCGATTATCACTGCCTTTTTTAAATGCTGATGACATGTAATGTATCATTTAAGTATCATACAATCAAAATGGTGTATTTTAAGTAGGATTTTAAGCAAAATGCAATGCAAGCATTTAACTACTTGCCCCCAAATAGCACACTGTTCCATCTCGGTGTGTCCGGTGCGCCCACCAACTCACGGAATCCATGCACTGAGTTCTTTAACGCTGAATATAAACTATCCTGAAAAATAAAACAGCACGTTACTAATTTACACCAACCGTGCTTCAGAAAAAGCAGCCACAAATAAAACCAAATTGGATTGGTAATTTAGAGTGCAGTACCCAAAATAAGGAACAGTAGAACCTGTTTTGAAAGGCACCCTAACTTGTTGAAACTAAATTGCCGTCAAAGCCAGATGTGCCGTACAAAACGGTTAAAATAAATACATGTATTAAGGATTCGTTTTGCAGCAAACTGTCCTTTAAGGCAGGTATGCCGCACAAACAGGTGCCGCTCAAAACAGGTTTTACTGTACATATAATTAATTGGTCGGCACAGGAAGTTCACAAATTGGATTGAAAAGTCAATCTAATATTAGCTAATGAGTGTAAAACACTCTGTAAACATACTTCTGCGTGAAGGAAGTTACACACTGAATATTAAACATCTAACTTGCTGCAAAATTAACTGCATGTATTTGACATTTATAAGATTTGTGTAACGAATTGTTCAACGATGATAACAGACGTTACGTTCCCTGTTTAAAAGGAAAGTTTTAAGTTGCTAAACGTGTACATTAAAATCAACGACCTTTGGATTTGTTTGCTGATTCATAGTGCCAAGACATGATTTCTACGACACAGCACATCAAAGGTCAAGAGCGTGCAAAACTAAAACCGGCACAGTTGCATTCAGTCAAGTTTTAAAATTTCAACTTTGAATAAAAAAATAGGTCCAGATGGACCTGAGCTCATTTGGCATTACCATAAACTAAGACAACATAGGTTACAATATCACATGGATACAAATAGTCTCTAAGATCAAATCCCAAATAAGTGACCTATGAAAATCACAAATATGGCTGCCAAACTGCAAATATTGGTGGTATCAATATTATTTTTACAGGAGATGAAGAGGGTATATAGATGCATAAGGCTGCCAAATATGAAGTTTGTATCATTAACTGCATGTCTAGGAGAAAGGTTCAAAGAAAAAAACAAATATGGCTACCAATTTGAGAATAATGGTCACAGCAACATAATTTGTGCTAGGCTTTGAGATAGGACATAGGTGCATATCTGTGCAAGATATGAAGTCTCTATGATCAATAGTGTGCTCAGGATGAGTGTGTGCACAGACAACACCAATGCCAATGCCAACGCCGACAACGACAAAGACAACGACGACGACGGACAATTCATGATTCTATAGGCTCTTCGGCAATTATGCCAAATGAGCCAATAAGAACCGTTTTAGACATAAAATTATACCTGTTCTTGCTTTCCATAGTGATCTAGCAGAGCTGGGAGGAGTGGTAAAATCATGGTAAAAGCCAGTAAATCCACCACCAAAGAAACGAACATAACTCCCAGTGCTTGGTGAGCTCTTTTTGAAGCATCTTTGGCCTTTGCGTCTTCATTTGGTTTGTTATTATTTTCAGCATTATTTTCTGAAGTAACCTGGTGTGCTCTACTCCTAGTTAACACCATTTTGTCACTTTAAAAACGTAAAAAAACTTTATGTTTAGAAGTTTCGGCACAACTTCCGCACCGCCCAATACTTGTTTGTCCCTGATTTTCTCGCGGGTTTTTATAACGCTCTTGCCTTGTTTCATAATTTTTATGGATATGACCAATAAAATGTATTTTTAAATTCATGTAATATCTGAAAATAATTACTTATTTACTTTAATACATGTATGTGTGCGTTTGCGTGCGTGTGTGTGTATGTGCGCGTGCGTCAAATACATGTACCTGTTTACTCTTTGTCTCTCCATAATCTGAAACAAAATAATTTTACTTTGAACTCGTAAAACCTCCCCAGCTTCCAAAACACCCGGTTTACGACTGAGTTTCACTGATCCATCAATTCGCTTAAAAATCTAAATATCGTAAGGCAGTGTAAGTGAGTCACAGGTGACGACATTTAATGATAATAATTTGGTGCAATTATCCACCAGTACCAGGCCCTTTAAAGGTTGCATCAATCAGGCCATACTTTTTAATTTGGCGGGAGAACATTTTTATTATACACAAGAGTTCTCCCAATTCTATTTTGAAAAGATTGTACAATAGAGAAAAATGAATCACGCTGACTTCATTAGGGTATCCAAGGATGTAACGTCATAACGTCACACAAGTTCCTCAAATCAAGTTCTCTTAAGGCAGCAATTTATGTACTTTGCAACTTTCAACACACATTTTCATCATAATATTATTCTCAAATCTCGAGATTTTAGATCCGGCAGGTAATGTTAAACAAATTGGCCTTCGGTTACGCACCATATGTTGACACACACAATCTGTACACACATGCATGTTCGTCTACTGTAAACATACTACCCTACCTGGTTGCAATAATTACATGTACTATCAACATTCACCAAAAGAAAAGTGCTGAAAAGGAAACATGTTTAAATATGCTTACGTGTACACATATATATATTTAGACATTTATTCTGTATTCAGATAAATGACACACAATTTAAAAGTTCAGTGTCCCAGTTAATGTTCTATATTTTTAGGAAAATACACTCCTCCCCGGATATATCGATATCGCTTATATTGATATCCCGCCTATATCGATACAATCTCTTGCAGTCAGTCAAATTAAAATATGTTGATATTTGTTTCGCTTATATCGATATTCCGCTTATATCGATGCCATTTTTCTGCACCAAAAATATCGATATATCCGGGGACGAGTGTATACAAGAGTGACATGTGCATTGGCAACGATACCTTTCAGTGTGTGTGTAAACGCTTGTATGTGTTCATTCACAAACGATACATGAATATAATCCGTTATAAAGAAAAATAATTGACCCTGCGAGTCACACGACCAGACACACGTACAAGAAATTCACATTTTTTCCTCATACGGAAAGGTCTACCCATTCTTCAAGGAAACAATGTTCTTCAGTAAATCATTTTTAATGTATTTTTCCGATGGGTTACATAAATAATATCTGTTACAATTTACTTGTTATCTCTATGTTATTGCCGCAAGATCTTTTATAACATGACCTTAGACATAGTATAATACACGTAAATAGCCTAAATAACGGTTCATGAAACGAAGAATTCTCGGTTTCAGTGCGTTTTGTCAGTCCATTGGTAATTTATTATCTTGCCACATGCATACATACATGAGGGGATATCTACTTAAATGTTAAACACACCGCACAAGAATTGTTTCATGAATTGTACTGTTATATGCCCATTTATTGTAAACATGGGTTCTGTTAAATTTTGACAACAAGCGCAATTTAAAGTATACTACATTGGATTCTTTTTAACTTACGTACATTTCTGTGTCGTTACGCAACGATTTGATTTCAGAATAGTGCTGTAAGTTACAACTAATTACTTCATTTTCTGGAATGAGCCTGTGATCTCTGATTTAGAGGCTAACTTTTAAATATATTTGCATGTGGTTTAAGTGTACAGGTGTTACACACCAAAAATATAAGTGTGTTCAGTTACATTTGACCTACAAAGGAGCAACAAGTAAGTAATAAAACATTAAGTATAATAATTGACAGCCAACCTCATCACAAGCAATTTTGCACCATCACCAACAGCAATACTCAAGTCTCGCCTGTTCTAAAATGATCACAGGAGTATGAAAAAAATGGTGAGGATGCAGGGGGTGTATGAACCCTTTGATACTTCCTTGTGAGGGTTGACTATGATACAAATTATCCAAAATAGTCCAAAGCAGGGGTAATCAGTGGCCCCCAAAAAAGACCCTGGTCCAACAAAAACTCTTTTCAATGTTCTCACTGGCTTCTTCACAAATGTAACGAAAACGAATACAGGAAAACAACAACAAATCACAACGATATTAATGACATGTAACGGCAATAATTACTTAACAAGCAGAGGACAGTCCATCAACCTTCCGATACTTCCAGTTCATTCTAAATTCCTATTCTTCACATAAGATAATGTAGTCAAACACGTATCAAGACAGAATGTACGTCACTCACAGTAAGTTCCATTGTACGTCACATTATTTGGCACCATTTTATACACAGCAGCAAATACATTTTAATCGACGTAGATTAGTCTCCGTGTCGGTGAGAAATTTTGGTCAGAATGCCATTGGTTAAAAAGCTGTAGGCGAGTTTAAATCCCGTGAGTAATCTTCTGTACAGTGTCACATCCATGAAGTTTTTTTAACTCTCTCCAACAGGCTATTTGTTTTTCGTTTTTCCATGGACTTGAATGAACACAACACAAAATGTTGTTTGCCTTCACATTTACCATGTACCGTTGTATTCTTACCATAATTCTTTTTGCTCTACATGTGGTAAGAACACTGTCTAGTTCGGCTACATCCCGTCAATTATGTATTTCCCTGTTAGCAGAAGAAGAATACAGGCAAACGTCAAATGTACCATAGTGTTGTGTCAATGACATGAAGTATGCTTACAGGTGAGTAAACTGACATCACTCATCATGAATACTGCTGCCCTCCAGTACAGTAACTTGCCATTGATTAGTCTCATTATTTATTTGTTCATGTTACATTGTATGCAAACAAACAGAAACCTTACAATATAAAAGTAGTTTTATCATTAGTTTTCATGATCACTGTTATGCCTTTAATGGTGAACATATGATCATTTACATTCGTCCCTTGAATAGCAAAACTAAAATCACTCCGTTATATTAATAACGTGTGTATCATGGTCTCAACCAGTTCATAACTGTTTATGTACAGTTCAGGTATCGCTGAAAAAACAAAAACACGTCACATTACGTCACACAACACCACCTAGTAAGCCTGTATCATTCGTTTTCATCATCACTGTCGGTGACGCCCTGAAGCCCTAGTTCCATCGTTACATTATCTAAGTAGTTGGGATCTGGGTATCCGTGTCCAGAATGGTTTGAACCGAACTCTGTCTTGTGATGTATCTCGTTCCACACCACCGTTCCCTGTGCCCCAGTCGTCACTGATTGTCCGACAGTAAATGTCAGTTTCCGGTCCCATGCCTTACCCAGTAGCTTCAGAACCTACAAAGATCATAAACATGCCCTGAATTGAAGAAGATATTGCAGCTATAGTTAATGTCACTTTCTTTGCATTGGGTAGTTATTTGCTCAACTGATGTTAAACGGTGGGATAGAATGTTTGCTTTTTTAAAAAAAAATTGTGGACCGAAGTCCAATTTGTGGGGTCACTGGTACCCTCTGTTTCAGACTTGGGGTGACTCTGCCCATGGTTTTCAAAGCCATGGTTGATCTGTCACTGGTGTGCTTACTCACTTGTGCACTATGAAAGTTGTTTACTTTATTTAACAGCTCAAACTTATTTCAGCAAAAGTGTACACAAACGTGTGCTGGCATGCACACACATCACTAACCTTTCTTCCCTGTTTGTTATCTGGCAGGTATCCGGTCCTCGGGAATCCATGTGTGGAATAAGGCTGACCTGGATTAGGATGTTCTGGACCCTGTGTTCGTAAACATTGTAATTACCGATAACTTTTACAGAGTTACCAAAATGTGCTATGTTGTGAAAAACTCAAGTGTATTGCAATTTGCAACAGTCAAAATCGCTCTCGTGCAACATACTGGTTGCATGATCACACCGTTAATATATACCGTATGTGTGCTTCGAATGGAAGTTAATACCAAGCACACATGTTACATATATTTACCGGAAAAAGTATGGATGATTTGCGCTGCACATTCCAGTGCTAAACACTCCTTTACAGTGCGTTCTCATACAGGTCAAAAATGCGGCTATGATATTACTTCCTGGCTTCCGAACCCTGCTCGAGATCTGGCTACCTTACCTGAATACCTGGAGCAATCTGGTATGTTATCTGTATAGTCTGGTGGCCTTCGTACCCTGGCAAAGATCTGGGTATTATATTCACGTTCATTGATCCACGAGGACAGTTTCCAGTCTTCTCACCATAAATCTTTTTACACGTTGGGCACTGGATTCCACCGTTCTAAACACAGGAATTACGCTTAATAAGTAGTTATTCTTAATTCATATTGTTATTTTTCATGTTTGACTGGAGTTATCTTTCGTGGTGGTTCTGTTTTTTGGTTGATGATCCACACCACAAATGTTTATTGTGGAAACATGACTTACCGAACATGTGATTACATTTACTGAATTTATATACCTAATCATACACACCTCTACCGTATTGTATTAAGCAAGTGTTCGTTACCTTTGTTCCACTGTTGTACATGGCGACAAGACAAGACTTGTGGAACATGTGATCACATTTACTGAGCTTAAATACTGGATCGTTTTCACCACTGCCATCGTCAGAAAGTCCGGACGACTTGAGCGAATCACAGCATATACAGCAATCCTACAAGGTATAATGCACTGCATTTATAGGTAGTTTTTGTCTTTGGTCATCTTTGGAGACAAATTGCATTTTAGCTCGTTTAGAAACCCAGTTTATAGAAAGAAAGAGACATTTCCTAATAAAATACCTTTCACAAGTTCTTGGGACTAATTACCATGATTAAAGATGGCTACTAATTACCATGATTAAAGATGGCTAGTTTTCAGACCTGTGTGGTTGGACCAGACAAACTCTGCATTGTGTTTCCTACTTCTCAAAGTTGCACTTTTTGGTTACATTTTTAGACGTTTCTCCGAAACAGTGTGTCAAAAGTGGTCACAACCGCTGGTCACAACCAACGGGAAGAGGATCTTAAGACAACAATTTGCATATGAAAGCAAAGTCTGTTAATAGCAATATTCAACTTAACATAAAAACCGTACACACACCTCCCCATCAGGAGGATCCGTTTCTATTTTTACGTATTTCCGTAAAACTGCCTCAGCACTGGTATCTGTAACAGAAAACTCTGTATTAAAAATGTAAATCAAAGAATCTAGCATTTAAGTAATTGTCCATATCAAAATGGAAATTATGACACACAGTACTAAAAGTTTATTTGAAAATAAAGAAATTTTAGCCCTTACCACTGGACGTAGAAGCTGAAGCACCTGTATCTGCAATACTAGTAGTATTACTAGTTGCATTAGTCACAGAGTTTCCGACCGATGTTGGCGTTATCACAATTGGCACGGCTGGGTTCATAGATGTGTTCACCATTCCTGCTCAGGGAAAGAAAATGAAGTAAGATTTACATCATGCCGATTCTCTGCATTTGAAAAGGTTTGAATTTCTGAAACAATAAATCATTCCCATCCAAAACGGCAATAAAATGGTTAGTTGATCCCAAGTGCACTCAGTTAAATCCAGAGCAGTTTGCAGTGGATTTTAAACAGTTTGGATCGCCTTCATCTAAATCTGCAATTTCATTTTGATGTCTGTGTATAATGTTGTCCCTTTGACTGGATAGGGGTTATTAATTGGATGGAAGCTGATTTAATTTGTGAAACCTGTTTATTCATTCA
>JBCAUI010509461.1:0-12673 GCA_038406195.1 Haplosyllis anthogorgicola | reverse complement strand
TTGTTAGTGCTTTGTACTCATAGCTGAGTTGAAGGAAAGTTTCAATGTTATGACTTTGTTGTTTTTCAGCAATGTCATGAGTGAGCAGAGCTGCTGAGTAAAAGCTGTGTTATTCATTCAGTTTCTCTTGAGTAATGAAAACAGTCCAGTTTGTAACAACACCCCAGCATCACCCTAGGACAGCCAGAACTTCGTAACAACACCCCTGCTTGCTTTCCCGTGACTGGGAACCATCTGCCCATCATTCTGGGAGTCCTCCCGTGACATCACCCTTCCTACATCACCCTAAAAGTGCCCAGAGAACTGCCATATCATCAGGAAGGACTGCATAAGCCCTCACAGGACCCAGAGAGCTCTCACTTTGACAGGGGAAGCTCCAGAAAGCTCCCACTTCGACAGAACAAGCCAGAGAGGTGCCACAATGACAGGGAAGCTCCAGAAGGCTCCACAGCATCACTATGTCAAATCAGGTTGTAAAATAAACTTATTGCATGCACAGCTGATGGCTTTGACAGCTACTTAAATTGTCAGTATTTATGTTAACCCTTTCTTTATCTAACTGTGTCATTTACTAATTATCACCAAAATCTCAGTAAGGTTTTGTACCTTCTTGAGATCCATTTATTTCCCTATCATACCCAAAAATCTGGTGCTCAAGTTGGACTGGTTTACCTGTCCTTGTACTTGACATTCAAATAGTGAGTCTTATCATAAACAACATTAACCCTCAAGCACTGATGAGTACAGATGAGTTCAGCCACCCCTGATGTCCAGTACTGATGTCTACTACTGGTGTCCAGTATCACTCATGTATCATTTATATGTTTGTGATGTCAAGTATGAATGAAGGTGATTGAGTGTATACTTACCCCCACAAATGTGTACATGCATATACATGCACACATACATGCACACATACATGCACACACACATGCACATACACACTTTGACAAATTGATTTTGATTTGATTCAATCCAGTTCTGATTCATTTTGATCCAGTTCCAAGTTGATTTTGATCCAGTTCCAAGTTGATTCAATCCAGTTCTGAGTTGATTTGATCCAGTTCCAAGTTGATTCAATCCAGTTCTGATTTGATTTGATTGCAATTTGATTTGACTCAACACAATTCCAATTCCATTCCACCCTACATAATCCTGACCCAATTTGATTTGACACAATTTTGATTTGGTTCAACCTGACACAATTTTGATCCAATTTGACTCGACATGATTTCAATTTGATTCAATCCAGTTCATTTCCAATACAATTTGATGCTTTGACTTGATCTGATATAGTTATGATTCAACAGCACAGTTCCAATTTGATTTAATTTAGGCACAATTTGATTTGGCCTAACTTTGATTTACCTCACAATTACAATTTGATTCCCAAACTCAAAGTAACCTAATTTACCTCTGACCTATTTCTGTTTAATTAACTGTTTAATTTTTGTGACCTTTTACTTATTTTACATGACATCTCAAACTCACATACATATAACTTTATTTGTTATTACATTGTAAATTCAAAATGTATTTAAATGAAAAATCACAATCTTGCACTGATGAATCACATAAATTTGGAGACCTGTGTTTACCGGTAATCATGTAAATGCACAATGAATCTGTAAGGTAGACAAATAAATTGTTCAATGAATAACTTACAGTATTCATACTCAAATACAATCAGCAATCATGGTCACACACATAATTGAAGAATTGTGTGACAAAATAAAGAGACACAAAGAGAAAGTATGTAAAAGATTTAGAAAATTGGAGGATGAGATTTACTATGTAAAAAGTGACATAGAAAGAATGAAACATAGAGAAAGAAGTCATTCAAGAAGTCACATCAGAGGTAAATATTGAGAAAAATCTAGAGAAAGATCATGGAGCAGAAGAAGAAATAAATCAAAGCATAGAACACCTTCACCAATAGACTTGAACTGGATTGAAGAAGTTCTTGATATACTGAAATCTAAACATGATCAATCAAAGTCTAAAGACAAATACAGAAATAGAAGCAGGAGTAATAGTCATGAAAGATATCAAAGAAATGACAGATCTCACAGAAGGGTTGACTATTATTGAAACAGAAGTAATAGTAGAAGTCATGAAGACAAAAAAGAAATGACAGATCAAGGAATGATCTATACTCAGAATTATATGAATTAACAGAAATGTCAGGAAAATCTCAAAATGACAGTTTATCAAGAGATATTCAATATGACAAACACAGATACCATCAAACAAACTAGATCAGAGTACCTTGTCCATTGGAGGAAACTCTGTAGATTGTCCAAATAATCTAGCTTTTGAAACAAGTGTTTATGACAATGACACTGATATAATTCTCTCAGTAGGTCTATTTGACATTGATCAAGGTAATGAGTCTTCAACTTATGGAAGGTGTTAATGAAATTCCATTGAGAGAGGAATTCTCCTTTGAGAAATGTTCAGCCCTGTGCACCAGCCTTAAAGGTGGTTGTTATCCAACTTTAGATTCAGAGATGTTAGAAAGAACACTTGTGTGTGGCAGTCAAGTACAGTCTTTTGAAGGTCTTGAAACTGAAGGGAAAGCAAACTGTAGAAAGTTACAGTATGGGCTTACAACGGTTGAAACTAAGGAGAACAAATCCCCAATATAGGGTTCTGAGACACCTTTTGAAGGGGAAGGATGCCAAGACAATAGGTTTCCATATAGACTTATTAATAGTGAGGGTAATGATAGTGGATTTGATCATAACTTGTTATTTTTCACTGAGCAAAGTAGAAAGGTTTTAGAAACCATGTGCCCTAAAGTTGGAACAAAATGTTTTTGTGTAGAGAATTTGAACTTCTATAAAAATAAACTGAACCCATAACATTCTGATCTAGAAGCCAAAATTAAATTTGGAAATCTGGAATTTGGCCAATTAGCATCATGGTCCATATTAACAGACACATTAGAATATCCAGGTGAAATAGAAATACAGCTAAGTTATGTAACAATAGAAGCAAATTGTAACATCAGTAAAGAAACAATGACTGTATTTCATGAAAGATATCTTATCCTCAAACCTAAAGAGCAAAGTTATGAAGCAATGAAAACAAGTTTAGAACTGGAAGTAAGTATGCCTTACTACATGCATGAACAAAAGCCACAAGTAAGTAAGAAATTTAGCCAAGATCAGAGAAAACCTGGATTGATTTCAAATGTTTCAGATGTTCAAAAAGAAGAAATTCTTCCACAGGAGCTACCTAGACCCCCAGATCCTAATTTTACCTAATCATTACCAGAACAATCCAACCAAAACCCACCAATGAATAATCAACCACTTTGCCAACAATTACCCAATCATAACTGAATAAACAATGAGTATCTAGCTTAGACTTACAGCTGCATATGTCTTTTCACTCATGGCATTGCTTAACAACAACAAAAACATAGTTATTCTAAAATTTTTGAATGTTTGTATTACATCCATACATTTTAGCTTCTAAAGAAGGGGGATGTTGTATTATCAAAATGCAAACTTACAAGTGATTGATTATGAATTTTTGTTAGTGCTTTGTACTCATAGCTGAGTTGAAGGAAAGTTTCAATGTTATGACTTTGTTGTTTTTCAGCAATGTCAGCAATGTTTTTCAGCAATGTTAGCAGATATAAGCTGCTGAGTAGAAGCTGTGTTATTCATTCAGTTTCTCTTGAGTAATGAAAACGGTATCAGCTGTGAAGCTGTGTGTATTGCATAATGGAATAAAGAAGGACTTTAGGATTGAACATTGAATGCTTGTTGCTTATCTATGAACACCACTGGACTAATATTAGACTTTAGTTCTCTCTTTTGTTCTCTTCATTTCCAAAATGATACGATTTCTGTGTACTGAATAATACAATGCAATAAACTCATATTAAAGCCATAAGAGGATGCCTTATCGGAGCTCCCTTATATACCCTTGTTCAAACGTAATCTCGTATATAATGCGGTGGCTAAACTGACTAAATTATTACTAAAATTGGTGATTTATACTTTATCGATATTGGTTTTAATAATAGTATAAGTTTGTCTGTTAAACGAAACAATCTATTTTAGAACAATAGAAAGGGACTGTGTATCGAACCATTGCATTTAAAATCGGTTCTGGCAAAATAATAATGTTTCTTACGTTTGGCGTTAAAGCTGTAATCACAGAAGGTGTAAAAACTCCAGGAATATTTGCAAAGAAATTTGTGTATCCCATGACTAATGCTGAGTATCTGTAAAAGGTGTGTAATCATTACAAAAAATTAAAGTAAAACAAATGGACAGACATACAGATAGTATTTTGGAACAAAAGGACATCTAAAGCACAAAATGAAATTCTTTCGGTTCTTCTTTTGTTCTGTACGTTTCAAAATTAATAGGAATTTCATTATTTGTTATGACACGCTTTCCAACCAGAATATTTCAGTTCACTAGCTAATTTGGAAGGATTGCAAGTGGACATTGTGGAACAAAGTTTGTGCAGTGATGCATGCACATAATAACGTGAGAAAGTCAGGAGTCAATGCACAATACCAATTGTTTAGGACAATGCGCAATCACTGTGGCTCTGGTTCAACAAGGTAAAGGTTTATCAATTAACAATAGATGTCACTACATCCTGGGCTAAATTGCTGGTTGCAAACCTGTATTCTAAACATTGTCTTTCCTCTTACCAGATGGTAATGAATGTATTGAATACCTTGGTGCGTGCTCGATTATGGTTAAATAAGCTCCAGATGCGGCAAACGAGTTCATCCCTAACCACAGGCACAAAACAAGTACAGCCTCCGTAACCTGGTTACAACCAAGGAAACCAACAAAGCAACCAATCACGGCATCGGAAATCATACCTGAAAAGAAGAAAGTCTAGCTTTGTTAATTTCACTAACAGCAAGGTGGCATTGTTAACATTAATTTGGACCGTTCTGGAGCAATGGGATTATTTCAAATGGAATTCAATGGAATTTTTCAAATTAATATTTGCTTGTCGAATTAGGTTAATTAACTTAAGTATGTTAATTAACGTGATTATCTTGCCTAGTTAGGCTAATCAGCCTATTTAACTTAAATTTCTTTGTCTAATTAAGAAAATTAGCCTCCTCAGACAAACAAAAAATATTGGGCAGCTCCTTAAATTAATTTCGTTCTGAGGAATTTCATGTCTTTGACTTAGATAAAAACACCTATTGTTCTCAACTTGAAGAGTCCAATACCGGACTCGTTTTACTGTATGAACACAACACAATCAACATCAATTACTTCATTTCTTTAAAAAGGCAGGAAACTCACCCAACCCCCACATAGTCTTTCGGACGGTGATGACTCGGAAATCTTTTCGGATGAGAAAATCAGATAAAAAGGAGCTGAATACAGTGACAACCACTGAGCACACCATAGGCAAAGCGCTGTACAATCCATTCTACAATGGCATAAGGCAACAGAAAGAAGCCAGGGGATGAAAATGTTATCAGTGTAACAATAGAGTTTCCTGCGTAACTTTTATGCGCATCAATAGAATAGCGTGTAGCTTTTTGTTCTTTACCTTTCCAGATCGTATGATGTAAATCTCGTAATGATGGAAGAGCCTTATGTAAATCCATAATGACAATCGGAAGTCCCATTGACACAATGTTAAAAATGGCAAAAAATGTCATCTTATTTACACTGCTGAAAATGGGAATTTATGGACCAAATATCCCTTACATCTCTCCTTATTTCTATAAAATGGAGGTGAGAATATATAAAATAAATAATTTTGCATGTATATTCGTCCTTATTTTCAGAAATAATTACTTTACTTTAATAAAAATTGGTCCAAAAGTTTGACATTGTGTCAATGGGACTTCAAGTGGCATTATGAATTTGCCTAAGGCTGTTGCGTCATTACGAGATTGACATCAATTCAGCGGCTTACACAAAGAACAGCACAAAGACAATTTCCATTGTTCCAAAAAGTTGCACAAACACATCCATATTTCCAACAATTACCTCAACAATATCAAGTCTGAGAACGTCATCCAAAAATGACGGGATCATCCTTGATTGTATAATGGACACAAAAGACCAACAGGCTCCTCCAATGTTCACAGCCCAGATCGTCTTGCAGGTTAAGATCGGCTTCCAGGGTACTTCCTTCATCTTTATGGCCTTAAACGATCCAATATGTAGCCATAGACTTTACTCAATCTGATTTCTTTAGATTTAAATACGATACTTTTGACTTAAATACATAACTTTAAAATTTGTTTCGATTTAAGATACATTTTGATTTTAAGAAGTTACCTCTTCCACCAAACCTCTATCTGCCAGTTCACTTTCCATGTACTCAAGTTCTCTCCTGGAAATTCTCGGGTTTTGACTTGGTTTGTCCCAAGCAGTGAAATAAAACACAACACAGTATAGTAGCGATACACCTCCTGAAAGGAAAGAAAGAAATACTATTCGACGATGAGCATATTATTTTTGGACCGTGGTCCATTTTATGGGACCATTCAAGGTTTTTCCTAATTCGTTCTTTGCCAGATCTCTCAGATCTGACAGATTTGATAGGACTGGTTATTTTGCTGATTTTAATACAAATTAAAAAAATACATGAAATATTGTTCAATATTAATAGAAGTATAAATATGTAAAATAAATGCTGTTAGAAACAACACAGGGTCTTCTTTATATTACCATCTATCGAAGCTGACAGATCTGTCAAATCTGACAAAAAACTCAATTAGGAAAAACCTTGACTGTTTCAGATACGGAAGAGGTATTTCAGAACTGAAGGGAATCTGGCGCCTTGGTGCTTTATTTGCATGTTGTGATAGTATGTTGGTGTTAGCATGTAGTCAGCCAGACTTTCCACATATTTTGCCAATTAAAAGTTTAAACCATATCCGAACCATCTTTACACATCTTTTATTCAACAAATGGCACTGCTGTTTCATTCCTAAGGATAATGTATGTCAAAGAGTGGTTTTTTTGTGGGAGTTCTAAAGCCCCAATGGGAGTTGTTAGACCTTTAAAGTCCACTTGATTGGGCTGACATGAAATGTCAAATCTACTGCACAGATGGGTAGAGCTGATCAAAACATAGGTAGATTAGTTCACACATGAAATGCATTTGCTCAACATGCTGTCACATATGAATAAAGATACTTGACATGTATCCACACTACATTGTTAAATTGTAAGATTTGACAAATCACACAATCAGCTTTTGTTGCAAGTGCAAGGGTGGATCTAGGGGGTGTGGGAGGTGTGTGCCCCCCCCTACAGCCCAAAATTTCTTCAATTTCATGCAGTTTTTTGGGATTTTTGTGCAAAAATTAGGTTGGTGCCCCCCTACGAGAAATCCTGGATCCACCACTGAAGTGCAACAGTTAATTGCAATATGTCAATCAATGTCAAGCCCAACATGAACATCAGCAAATAAACAAACCACATGTGGAGCAAGAGTGAATTAAAAGTCAATCTAAAGATGGCTGTATGATCTAGAGGCCTTCAGATGAGATTAAATGGTTCGCATATGCTGATCGCAAAAGCAATCGTAATCTCGTGAGCCCGGCTAAACAGAAGTAGCTTCAAGCACGTTTACAAACCATAAATGTAGAATATTGACTCCCATCCGGCATACTGACACAAATATCCAGTGAGTATGTTTCCCAGTATGAACGCTAAACTGCCACCTGAAGAAAGGAGAATGAATGTGGTTTTAATGTAAACGATTGAAAGAAAACAATAATAGCTGCAAAACGTCTACAGTTCCAAACCAATAATGACGTGCAAGAGCTTGTGTGTGTGGTGTGTGTGTGTGCGTGTGCGTGCGTGTGTGTATGTGTGCATACCTTGTTCTGACAGATTCATGAGCGTGGTTAACTCTTCGCCTGCTGCCCATCGGCTCCACATGTAGAAAGTTGCCGGGAAGAAGGGAGCCTACAAGGGCGAATAATTCACCTTAAAAACAATAAAGTTTTGATTGAAAAGACACTAGATGTTTTCTTAATTACTTAGAATACCTTATTAGGCTCATTCCCATTATTAGTGTCATAGATAACAGATTAGTTATAAATATTCTACTAATAGCAATATGAATTTTACTGCCAAATTTGACTTTTACTAGTCAGACAAAATTGGGAAATTCCAGGTACTGTTCTCTCCTTTATCAGTTCTATCTAGCAATAAACGCTGTTTACGAATTAAACCAATAGGGCTTTTCGCCTCAGGCAGATTTGGCAGAGTAGGCAGGAAAATTGAGACTAGTTTTAGTGTGTGACCAACAGGCGTAGTAACTAGTGATGACCCTGAAACATTTTAAATCAAGAAGTGAAATTTGACAAAATCATTGATAAAAATCCTGCAACGAAAATAGAATATGTCACTCTGATATACACTTGACATGAGGGTGAGGGAATATTAGAAGATAGTCCGTAACATTACATATATTGAACATAAATTGAATATGAAACCCTTTTTGCTGAGAGTGTTGGGATGACCAGCAATGTGGCCAATTTATATTTGAAATGCCATCATTGTAATATAATTTGGCCATGATCACTGACTACAAGCTGTGATTGCACTGGGCAGTGACACTCAAATGCTCATGTTGATTGACCTTCACACTTGACAACAAGCTGTGCTTTTGTTTGTTTACATAACATAGAATTGCAGAATTGCAATAGATGTCTGCACTTCCTAATCTCCGGGCCACTGAATCACTCTGTCACTGCCCACTATTAGTTACTTTGCTGATAATAGTATAAATTCTATGCCAAATCTGCCTAATTTAACAGTTGAAAGAATGAGAAAAAACTATAATGGCATCTTACTATGAAGACTCCCTTGATGCTCTCCAGCGTCACCAATAGATACGGACTTGCCGAAGACGCAATAGGGCTGAGAAGGGTAACAATTGCAGTTCCAACCAGTCCTATTAGCAGGACAATCTTGGCACCAAATCTGTTTACTATGTATCCTCCAAATGGCATCACAACCAGATACCCATAGCCGAATGCACTCAGAATCACACCTTGTAGATCGTTAGACCAGTTAAACTCACCGGTCTTAAGTAATTGCGAAACAGAGAATACTTTGAACGAGATAACATAACATCCAAGTATTACATGTTATATGTCGGAACGAAATCAACACTTCTAAAGAATCGGTTTAAAATTTAGCATTTCATTTTTAATTTCCTGCGTATTCTACAATAATAAAACAACTGAAATTACCGTCTTAAATATTCGTTTATAATATTGACTGGTACAACTGCAGACTATAAGTCGGTTATGTGAGGCTAGTTTTCTTACATGGTGCACTTAGTGATGTTATAAGATTAAACAAGCAATACGTCGGGTTGTTCTATTATTCTCTTACTAACCTATTCGTTTTCTGATAAATTCTGAATTGATCTTGTTTTTTGCCTCCTTACCTCTCCATATCCCTCACTTTCGGTTAGATCTCCCTCACACGTATCTGCCGTGCTGTATCCATTGTGATTATCCTGTGAATAATAGATACTTCTCAACCAAACAGATGAACCTACAGGAAATGAAAATCTTAGAACAATAGAATATCATACAGAGCATTTTATGCGCAATAAAAAATAGAGAGTGAAATCAGATCATAAAATTTCTGTAAATTTTACATCAATGGAATTTCACGCTGGGCTAATTGATATAGATTATGGAACATCTGTAAACATAAATTGGCTTTTCTCGTTTCAATAGCAAAAGACAACCCATCCCGGTTCTGCCCTTGAAAGAATGATAGGAATTTTTAAAATATTTTTCCAGCTCATGAATATAAATTATAAATAGTATTAATGACTTATGTTAACAAGCCATATTCTGCCTTAGGACATCCCCCTTGCCCTTACCCAATCAGCCATGTGAGAGATTTGACACTTAATTTGTTAATAGCATGA
Source organism: Haplosyllis anthogorgicola (assembly GCA_038406195.1). Lineage (NCBI taxonomy): Eukaryota > Metazoa > Annelida > Polychaeta > Phyllodocida > Syllidae > Haplosyllis > Haplosyllis anthogorgicola. The sequence goes on along the minus strand of JBCAUI010509461.1, from coordinate 2,752 downwards.
TTATTTTTTTCTTGTGAAATATACCAACTATTACGAGTATGCCAGTTAGTCGTGTGGACCTGCAGTGAAGCATTTGTGTTGTTCGCTTGTTCTTCTTCATCAATTGTCATACAGACGATGCCCACACTCAGGATGTTCCTCATCAGCTGCATAACGAAGTTTCCAAAGAATATGACGACGCATAATAACAGCCTCTGCGAGGGAAATAATGGCGCTGTAACAGAATCATGCAGTTCTGCTTGAAACGTACACCAAACAAAGACCACTGTAGGCGTTAAGAAATCCAGATCATGAAATTACTATCAAAGATTTAGCACTGAGCTCATGAACTTCAATTGTGGTGGGCCACTAAACCTTTGGTAGTAATATCTTGAACTGTTCAAGTTGACAAATCTTAGTAATTAAGTTTCAGTTAATAATTGAAATGATGCCCAATGATCGATACTTCATTACTACATTTACTACATATTGGATGTATTACTCTTTGAACTTCAGGTGTGATTGCTTCATAACGTATTCCAATGAACTAATCAATTGCTTTGTTATTTCTCCTAATGTTACGGTAAGACACTCTAGGTTTTCGATACTTCATGATTATTTAGTTCAACTTGCACGCAACAAAATCCGCGTGGAATTCAGCTTGTTAGCAAGCGTTCTCAAAGTCAGATCATTAAATTACTATTAAAAGTTTAACGCTCCGCAACAATTGAATTTCGTGCTGAGCTCATTCAGTTCAATTGTTGTGGGGATAAACTTTCGATAGTAATTTCATGATCTGTAATCGGAAAGGAAATTTCGAGAGTGATTTTAAGTGAAAGTACCATTTTTACAGCAGATACAGCGACTGTTATTCTTACCTTTTTTCTTTTCTTCTTTCTCAACTCTTTCCATTTCTAGATTTCTTTGCTAAATTAGTAAATTTAATTTACTAGAGAACGTGGTGTAAATTGTAAATTGGCTATTTATAAGATAATAATCTAGTTATTGATCTTTACATTCAGTTCATGACCCAGATTGAGGATTGGCGGAGACACGATTCCGCCTATGCTGGACGGTAACTTTTCAATCGTGTCTTTCTGGTGATGTTTCTGTCTGTCTGTACCGAACTTTTTGACTTAATTATAGTTTACATCTACATCATGTCAAGGTCAGGCTCAAGTGTTAAGGTTGGTAACAGACCTAAAATTAGTTCTAGAATTTTTGTTATTGAAACAGTTAATGAAACAGCACACACAAATTGTGTCAGAATTTTAACATGGTACCTTATGGGGGCTCCATTTTATATCGTCATGTACAATTCTGTGTAATAAACAAAATTACAATGAGGCAAATTTTCCTAACTTTTTTAGGCTAAATAATTTCGAAAAGCCTTTGCTAGACTTTTCAGTAGGTGGTGTGGCAAGCTCCGACGAGATGGAAACTTTCGAATTTTTCAATTAAGTATTCATGTATCAAAATCTCATAGTTTTATTGCTGCACAGTATGATCTTGTTTCCTTAATGATTATCTGTTAATAACTGTAATTCACACATTTTTGTCGTCAATAACTTATCCAAATCACGATAACCTCAAGTACACTTCACTGAGGGAATAGCTATGCACCTAAATCAGGATGTAGGATATAAATCTCGTAATGACGCAAGAGCCTTGTGCAAATTCTTAATACCAACCGGAAGTGCCGTTGACACAATGTTAAAATGGTAAAAAATGTCATCTTATTTTCATTGCTGCAAATGGGAACATATCCCCCACATCTCTCCTTATCATACTATTAACAAATATAAGGCTCGATTCTGTCACATTACTGACAGTTTGACCTGAAAAATTGCCAATCAAGAAGCCAGAAACTGGTTCAAGATCATTTGACCCAGTTTTCTGAACCAGTTTCTGGCTTCTAGATTGGTTACAAATGCAGTGCCTAATTAATATAATTTATTTGGTAAGGTGATTTGTTTTAGGGGGGTTAGGGGAGGGTTGGAATTTTATGAGTGGACATTTGTTTTACAGGGGTTTGGAACTTTATGAGAGAACATTTGTTTGGGGGATGGGAACTTTGTGAGAGGACATTTGTTTTTAGGGGGATGGGAACTTTGTGAGTGGACATTTGTTTGAGGGGGTATGAACTTTATGAGGGCCTGTTTTTCCGTGCAAAGCATGGGTTCCATCTAGTTTCTGTAAAATGGAGATGAGACCCATATAATGAATCATTTTGTATGTCTTCTCATCCTTATTTTTAGCAATTATAACTTTACTGTTCTCCGGACTGGACCAAAAGTTTAAAATTGTGTCAATAAGACTTCTAGTGGCATTATCAATTTGTGTAAGACTCTTGTGTCATTACGAGATTTCATTCCTACACTCGGTAAATAAGTTTAGTGTAATGTTAAATACCAGAGGGTGAAATTCCTATTATTTTGGGACAATAGAGCATCAAAAGCACAGCGTGAACATCTTTTGTACTTTCCTTTGTTCTGTACGTTACAAAATGATGGGAATTTCACGAGCTGTAGCCACTGCGCAATTTCCAAATTTAACTTGGCAGTTGTTACAAATTTGAGAAGCAAATATAAATTATCAAAAGAGACAACGATAAAAGTCTTTGTACATGAATTTTATTACAACATAAATTTGAAGAAAGTTGCTCCCACAAAAATGAGGAACAACTTCTACTTTTTAATGTGGTAAGTAGCTAAGCTCGGGTGTGCGGTTAGCTGGCTACCCGTGCTGGCTGCTTCCTACTTAGTGTGTATTG
>JBCAUI010509450.1:0-12673 GCA_038406195.1 Haplosyllis anthogorgicola | reverse complement strand
GAATATAAAATGTGATGCAGAAAAAATACTTTTATGAAGGATAAACAAAATTTTCTGTAACTTTTCTTGTACCTACTTGGAAAAAGTTTATGATCAATCTCTGCTGTGATGGCAAAAAATTCTGTGAATCAGCCCAAAAAAGGGGGTGCATGTTAATTAGGGCATGCGTGTTATTTTGGCAATATACGGTACATGTTTTCTTGTGTTGTTCAACTTTAGATGGCAGCATCCTTGGATATTCTTTATCAAACCAGCTTCAAATGCTAGAATGATGCTTCCAGTGTAGGATGCATTTTTAACATTTGCCTTTTATTTGCATTATAAAGGCTTAAAATAATTCACTGCAATTGAACATGTCAATACGATGCAGCTTATGATCTAGCAGAGATTAGAGATATTGTTCTTGTTTGGGGGTTCAAATGAAAGAAAGCCCCGATTACTTAAGCTTAAATATGTCTCGAGAATGTTGTATTGAAAGTGTGATATTTTGCAAGTTGATAAACAAAAGAGACAATTCGTACTAAAAATTGTCTACACCTACAACAGTCTGTGTGTCTTGTAGGTAAAAAAAAATTCTTCCCTCTTGAAAATTCTGAATGCCTATTTAATCCTGTGTGAAATGAATTACTAATCATTTACTAATCAGTAACCTGCTCATTACTTGGCATAGGAGTTTGGACCACCACAATATTGAGAAATGTTATTATACAAGTCAGAACAAGTACCTACTACATTGGAATTAGTTAAATTAATGTCTATTGGCATAAATGTGGTTTACACATCACTTCAACAAGGCTGGCAAGGCTACTCAGTAACGTCTCTGACATTTAAAACCGGACTGGAACATTGCAGAGGTGAGTCAGGTATCGGAATATTGTGTTTTCCTCCAGGAAAATGCTACTGGTTAAACGTGCACATTTGTCTAAACGTTTCATCCAATTCACTGACATTTAAGGCAAGAGAGGAAGCCAAATTAAGATCAATGTGCAAAATGTTCTTCAACAGCTTTAAACATAAATAGTTTTTTAATACTTAACAGTTTAAACGTCGGAAGAAAAAAATGTGTGTGAAAATTACACATTAGTATAAAAACATAATCTTTATTTAGGCCAGACTCCCTTACATATTGTTTTAGGTTTCAATGGAGGAAATTTTTGACAGCGGGACAGAAATAAAATTGACAAGAAATTCTGTACGATGTTCGACGAGGCAATGGAAAGTTGCGGCTTTGGCTTACCGAAGAGATATAAGCACATAACAATGCCCTGGTCTATTGAGGCCAATGTCAAGGCTATTACAATTTAAAGAAAGTCTGCCTGATGCCGAGACACTGACTGGAGGTTTGTTCTGGTGAACCAAAAAGGCGAAAACTTTTCAATTTTAACACATGCCGACCTGATATTATGTACATGTATATCCGAATAACACAGAACGTACCTTCCGTAACAAATCTGACGATGACGGGTTTTTCGCTTCCGGCCACGAACCCGAATCCAAGCTGAGGGTCCCGGCTGAGCTCCACCTCCCGAGGCTTGGGCGGCTCCAGGTACTCAGGGTCATCCCGGGGGTCCTCGCGCGTCGTCTCCTTGTCAACATGACTGAAAATACGAAAAACAATAGAAAATGGTGATACTTATTTTTGGTTAGATTGGGGCGAGATTGTTTAGGTTCCAATCCCAGCGCAAGTGATGTCTGAAACAGGAGTAATGGTTAGGGATCAGCATGGCATCTGGTACAGAAATGAGACGGCTGTACTGCATTTGGAGATTTTAAACTTTTCTGTCTAAATGTTACATATTTGTAACATGTTTGATATCTGAGTAACATACTACGCATGATTATATTTCAGATATGTAAACTACATACTGTAATTTTCTACGCATCTAAATGATGTGTGTACGAAATTTACCAAAGTGTGAGTGGAAAAGATGTGAGTAGAGCAGGGGTAGAATTGGAGCTTTGACTTGAATATAGGCTTTCATAAGCTACCTAATAAGTGATCTCATTGCCTCTTGTGTTCTGCTTGATTAGACATCTGATGTCAACCTGATGAGATGATGTCAAAACATGGCCAGGCAATTTGTCAATGTACATAGCAGCAAAATTTCATTAATCGTCCAACTTTGAGCAACACGTTGTTGCCCTGCCTTTCATAATCTTATTCCCAGCCATACTGAATGTCATTGGACTGTTTTCAAATTAAAAATTTGCCCCCAAAAAAGGATTGTATATGTTTTACTTTTTTATATCTACGGATGCCAGATGTCTTCTGGGACTAAGAAGCAATTTTACATGTGTATACAGCTAAATGCGACAGTTTATTTATTTATAGCTTAAATTGTACTTAAATACTTGGTATGTATATATTTCAGACATAAACGCATCTCCGCTTTAAACTGAAAGCTATATATGGCACATTATCTTTGTCTGCGCGATTGTGCATTCCAATAACAAAGCCTTTTGTTTTCACAATCGTGACGTCTGTAATATGGATTGTGTTTGCAGATGTCTCAAGTTAGGAAACGACTACTCCTTCTGTACACTAATACCTTACAGAAGGAGCATTTCTACTGCTTGGAGTTTTTGTTCCTTTTTCAGGAAATGAATACCGTTTGTGATCTTGCCTACACAAACGAGTATGCTCACGTTACAAATAATCTTTTGCAGGAAATAGCAATCCTTTTCTCATGTACAGAAAACACTATGATGACATTGCAAGTACCTTCCTTGCGTCGTAATTCCTCTTTATTTCGGTTTACTGTCCAGTCTTTTCGAAGTATAATTGTTCTACTGGGAGAATTCTTGGAAAATCTTAATTTTGCAGAGGTCTACGACTTTCACTTTGTGTACATGTATGAAATAACAGAAGCAAAGTTAAAGATTGCTTAGATTCAAGAAAGATGTTTAAATGCGTGACTTCCTGCAGATCCATACGACACTTAGAGACCCCAAAACTCATCAAATAGCAGCTCGCAATCGCCTGACTTATGACTCCCTCATGAACTCAACCTAGAGGAAGACAAGATATTAGACATCAGCCAATCTTCAGGAAACACTGTCCAGGGATTTATCAATGTGCGGCTACATGAGTGTAAAGTTATGAGACAGGTGACCGAACTGTAACCATCTCCTACTCAGGATCTATGTTACTCAGGAGGTCAATCTGTTCGTCTCTTGGGAGTTGCAGGCAAACTATCAGGAATCTTAATACAAATGACAACTGCGCGAGAAAAATGACAATTATTACAAAACCAACGCTCATCAAACTAGGCCAATTTGTTTGACTTTGCAAATGTTAAAACTGTGTAAGAAAAAATATATCCATGTTTTGGGTGGCAATCGATTATTAGGGTATAGTGTCAGACTGTAGAACCTTATTAATCAAAACATTTATCATGATGTTCACTCAAAACAACCAATCTGATGGTTTAAATCTGCATATCGCTTGTAGCTGGTATAGCTGGTTGCTAGACAAGGACAAATTCTTAACATTTATATTGATCAATGATGGAATCAAACGGTTTCACTTCTCTTGTTCAGTTTGTTGACCATACAGAAGTCACCTGTTGAATGGAACAAAATACATAGAATCGTATTTCTTATGCTTTACTACAAGACATTTAATTAAATGAAGTGGCATCGTCAACACGTCGGGTCAAACTTAATATGCCCTGCGTCTTTATTTTTCTTCAGTGACAAAATCATCTTGTGTACGTAAAGTAAGAGAATCTGTGGCCATAACCTGATAACGAGGTAACGTGATTATGATGCTTATATGATCAGCTTGGGACGTACACGTCAGCTTTTATGGCAGAGAAGATAATGTCAAGAGTATTACTGTCAATGTAAATAAAAGTAACATACATTATTTCTAAAAGGACAGAACACAAATCGTATCGAAGTAATTGGGCAGACTAGATCTTCTTTCTGGGGTCATAGACAGAATAACATACAAGGGAACCTCTGGGCAACAGTCCTGAATAAAACCGTTTCACATTTCCACGGATGTTCATGATCTAATCATTGACAGAATAACAATTCACAAATTTGCCAAGAGGCCTGGATATGTACTCAGTACGTACAAACTTTTTTTTCCAATATTAAGCTATTCTAAAGCAACAGTCTTCTGGTCGTGTACTATGAAACTGACTAATGATATCTCAATCACTATGTAATCATAATCATAAGTGTTTGGGCATAAGGCACGAACAAATAAAGTAGATTATTCGCCAATATTGGACACTGTTTTATCCCCATGTTATACGGAACATACAGTTGTACTGTTCGACCAAAACCACCTGAGTGATGAATATTCACAGATTATTAACGATCAGGCTGAAATAAACACTGTGGTAGGAGAATCGTATTCTTATTCGGGAAACGTGGAGATTCGGTTGTGTCGTGGTGTTGGCCCAAGTTTACATCTTGGATTAGCAGGACCAAATGATACTATTTTGCGCTTCCATGGAATAGTAACAGTGTGTGCTCATTGTGAGAGACAAACTTCCTTTTTAAGTGTAAATGAAACACCCTAAAACTAAATTTAGTAACTAATCTTGTTTAAATATCACCTCAAACTTTACAGGATGATAGATAGGTCAGAGTACAATAAAGACTGTTTGAAAGGAAAGCCTGTGAAGCAAAAGTTTGTCTCATATGAAAGGAATTCTCTGCAACCAAGTGTATTAAAATTTATTGCATTTGGTTTGTCTCAAGAGAAAGATTCTCTGAAGCGAAAGAATTTCCTTGCAATTTCGACCTTTCTCCTCACGCAGACTTTACTGTATATAATGTACCGCATTTTAACCCCCAGGACATACATCATACATTCTTCACAAGTTTGAGGTTTTCGCCATTGAGCCAAATTCTCTCGACACCCTTTGTCCATTTAAGAGAGGCCAACGCGGTTGTTTATCACGCTCATGAGATCATTTCTTGCAGTAAAGAGGTGCGTTTATTGTGTATGTGCACTGCATTAACATATGTGCAAAACGCTACACGAAAACATGGCCCATTAAAAATGCAGTTGATATTCATTTATTTATGATAAATTGCAATGTATCGATACGATGATATCTTCGCAACATACATTTTATGATAAGCATTGCATTATATATTTCTGGTTAAATAAAACGAACTTTCTTCATATTGATTATCACTGTACTGAGTATTCGAATAATTCTCTGACAAAGAATGGCCTTCAATTTGCATTAAGCCTCAACAGAATGGACGGGACAGGCCAATTCTACTCTAGGTGGTCCTTGGAGACTACTTCTTGAAAATAAGGGAATTCTTTGTTTGATCACTCATTAGTACTATGTTGGGTCTAAATCCAAGATAAAATAACTACGTGATATGTATTGCTGAAATGCCTTCGTTTCATTGAGATCTCTTTCTTTGTGTAATTAACGGGTATTTTTTTATTATCAATGGTCAAACTCCTACAGCTGCGGAGAGCAATTATCAATGTTGAGAAAAGTGTCAATGGCGACACTCATGCCATGCCATTAGCTTCAAGGTGTACATCAAATACATAGCATAAATATCTTACATAAGAACTTGCGCGATGAACTTACAATGTCTTGTGCAAAATCTCAAGCGACACGAATGCGCCACCTGTGTCTCATCTAATGGATCTGTCAGCTTCGTGTATCGTGAGAATTCATCACTAATTAAAGTCATGCGAGAAGTAAGTCAATTTATTTGTCAAAAACAATGGATCAGGAAATCTCTAAGTGTTACATCTTTTCTTATGTCGCAGATGCTCACATATCACTAGTACATAAACTGGGTTGCTTTGTTGTCTTTCTGTAGTTTAAGGATATAATGTTTTGAAAAGAAATGCTGCAGAAATAGCTATTGTGTTATTCGTTTATGGCACACATGTATCACAGAAAGATGCAAATAATAGGAACAACTTATTGACTCTACTTGATAAAGGGTCATCATCCAATTTCACAGAGACACTGGGGACATTATATCAGAGAGAAACACTGGAATGCGTTCTGGTGCCGTTCAGTATTTATGGAACCAGTATTGCCAATTACTTCTATTGATTGCTAAAAAGATGATACCGAAAAAATAGCTTACCACAGATATTCAAGTTGAATTTGAATAAATGATGCGTTGTTAAATAAACATTTTGGTAAATAATGACACCAATTTTCTTAGTCTTGATAAATTGATGTCATCATTTAAAGAATCATGCTCTTATATTTTCACGCCATTCTTGATAATAGGATGGGATGTGATTCAGAGATATTCAGGCAACGGTGACAGATCATTTGGGTTGACAATACGCATTTGCAATGGAATCGCTATAGCTTCCAAGCGCAGCAACATTTCAGATGTCAAACAGACGAACGAAGCATCTGTGTCAATGGTTGTTACATGTAACTGCCGAAGTAAAGCTCTCCCACTCAGTTTTGAGAAATAAGAATTCTCTCTAAACTGTTTTGGAATCATACCGAAACTTTAAAAAAAGAAGCATTGCCTTTTTGTTTTAAATCCAAGTGAATATTTCACTACAATGTGCATATCGTGGAACATAACCGTAGTTGTAGAAGCACAGTTCGTGTACATGACAATGAAACCATGTAATTTCCAACTAGCAGAACGTAATATGATACATGACAGAATTATTACACTGTAACATTATGACATACTGTTTTGATGCTCTTTGCCTCTTTTCGAAACTTCTTTCACATTCCTTGAAAGGCATACTCCCTCCACCTAAATTAAAGATATTCCCTTTATACTTGAAAGAACACGAGTAAACTGGGTTTAAAGCTAGGAAATGTATTACTAAACGAATAACGTACCATCTGTTAGGTTGCTCAGTTTCAGTTATCCCTTTACTGATACTTTTCTAACATTTAGGTACCATTCCTTTTCACAAAACTATTGCTTTTACACGCCGTCAGCTGATGAAAGGAAAAACTGTCACAACTATTCTTCAAATAGAATAAAACTTTCCCTGTTTTGGATAAAAGAAAATTGCGTGAAGTTCAAATTCTGACAACTGCCGAATTTATACAATGCCATTATCCTCAATAAATGTTTCCAGCTTTATTCCCCCTATGTTGTCGTCTGTGCAGGAATGTAGTCTGGTTGGGAATGGCAGCTGTTTTAATGGAACCTAATGATCACATAAGCAAACATTCCTAATGGGGATTTGTGTAGATTGATGTATTAGAGGGAAACATCCATCTAAACACGGGCCAATTAAATTGGTGTTTAGTGCACAATTTTATAAAGCGATCTATCACATGAATGAAGATGAAACTTCTATCGGTGCTTTTTTTATTAAAAAAAACTTGCAGTTATGAAAGTTGGTTACTTTCAGCCATGACAAAAGGCTTCTCTTATGTCCGCGCTTATTAACGGTTGGCAATTTAACCTTGGCTCTCTACCGCTTTGTCTTCTTATTGCTTTGTGCACCATATCCTTTGTATATATGTAATTGTACGAGCGTAGCTGACAAAACTCTTGGAGTGGATACTCACACGGGAATTCCCCTCGGAGAGGGGGCTGGCTCTAGTAATGCATGTACAAAAATAAACAACACTCCAAGTATATGCGTGTTGCTAATGACTGTCCCGTTGTTATTGATGTCACTTGTGACTTCAAATTTATGATACACAATTTTGCTCCCATTTTGGGACGGCAAGATTTAATCAAGCAAAATTAAGAACCGGGACATTAATGAGAATAAATCAAATCAAGAAAAACACAAATAATTATAACTGTTGAATGCAACTACACGATTCATACATGGTAATGCATGGTTTATGAATGACAGCTTTGTATTACATCCATAATCAGGGCTTTAATACACATATAAAGCACCATTGTTAATCTACATGCCGACGCATCTACCCAGCCATTCTATAATTAACTCTAATACATACGTAGCTGTCATCTAATTATGCAGCTTTCCTTCTTTGTAAATCCTAACAATGATCCCTTATGAATTTCGAATGGGGAGTTATTGGCCGTGGCTGTCACAGCAGTGCAAGACAACAGCATAACACAAAAATATTCCATTTCTGGTAACACATGCCTGATTTATGATTCTGTTATTTTCTTGCAAACCCGAAAAAAAGAAAGTTGGTCCGTCTTTTTCCTCCGAACAATGAAAGACTTCTGGCACAACCTATGTAAAACAATGTGTATTGACTTTGGAAAAAGGAAAAAAGGACAAAATATTATAAGAGAAATATTAGGAACCGGATATGCAAACATCGGTTGTTGTATTTAGTAGGTTCCATAAAATGTAAAGGTCATTCCATTCGTTAAACATCATCACATCATATGTCTTACGCGACAATTCAATTATTGTAATGTAGTCCAGCAGTGTAAATGCTGATAATATGTAATTACAAATAACACACTCAACATGAGAGTTTTCACATCCAGATAGGAAATTTTGATGAGTAAGCTTTATTCTTCCGTGAAATTCAAGACGTGGCAGAAGTGAATGCATCACACTGGTCAGTAATCTATAATAATGGATCCATATCTTCTAGTAGATGTAAGTGGGAAGGACAGGTCAATTTCACACTGGGCGGTCCAGTGAGGGACCAGCTTCAACAGCTTATTCAACTGTTACCGATGGAGTTTATTTGCGAAGGGCACTATCACCAGTCTGTTTTATTTCCGACAGAAGATGTGAGTTTGACATGTAACGTCACAATTTTCATGATTATCTACTCCGAAGCCACACATTTATTTACATCTCCAACAAAATAGCGCAAAGCATTCGTAACATTATCGATAATATTCCTCGTCGTCTTTAGACTATAGTTACGCTTAAGAGAACATTCTCTTATACCCATTAAAGATATGTACGATAATCTGCAACATGCGAGCGACTGATCCATCCTGCTTATGAAACCCATGGACAGAGTCACCCGAAACGGAAGGTACCAGTGGCCCCATAAAATGGACATCGGTCCACCAAAGATTACAAAACAAGATCCGTATGAAAGTGACGTGCTACTAAAAATATTTAACACTCAAAATCACAAGCACTAACAAGTAACAGCAAGTTTTGGTACTTGCACAGATTCTCTGAGTGACCTTGACTTACATGGTTAGCCCATTAACATTCTTGAAGTAACTGCGGTTATTTCACGCATGAGATGACGAGATCTCCAGGTATCATTAACATGGATGGTGACGGGGGCACAGTGCTTCTGATTATTTGAGTGTACGAGGCAGAAAATAGGCTTTCCCCTGTAGCGATACACTATGAGCGAGGGTTCTCTATTATCATATTTATATGGTCATTTTGGCGAAATTGTAAATTGCTGGAGGGTGAAATTAATGAAGCTTCCAAACCGGAGTATCAATGCTAATGTTCGCCACTCTCGTCGGAGAGAAAAAAATGCTGTCAATTTAAACAAATGTAAAAATTTCTTCGGATATTTGCTTATGCTTCTCATTAAATCCGTTGATATTTCACATAAGTGACGTCAATGAAAAATGTAACGGAAAGATTCTTACATGTTTTTATGGTTTGAAACAAGCAATCCTTGCATCGTTCTAAGGGGGGGGGGATCTTATTCATTAAAACATTATGAACACTAAGTATAAACATGTGTACCACAACTTCATAATTAAATTGTTTGCAATTCTGCCAAACCTTAACTAATTCTAATGTCCCATTACGTAAAAGTTAGAAAGAACCACATTTCGTAACCATCATAGGAACACTGATCTAGATTTAGGCCAAGATCTCACTATTATGAAAATAGATGGCACTTTATTGAAATCAAAGAGTATTTGGTACAAAGATATTGAGCACTGTGGTGTTACACGTGTGAGTATCAATATCAGAGGATTCCCACTTGAGACGTTTGTTGCAATAGATAGAAACATTTTTGATGTAAGAGATGATGATGGAATCAATAAAGCGAATCACATCTTCTCCTATTTATAGTACCTTCACAATACCAAATGTTCAACATCATTACAGTTTTTCTCTCCCAGCTAAGCGGCTTAATTAACTCTTTCAATGGCCTTGATAATTCTTTGGTGATTACTCTTTCTTTATTCACATTGTCGCTTACACATTGGAAGAGTTCTTTTTTACAAGGCGCCATTTCTTGAAATTTTCCATGCTGCGATGTTTACCAAAATCCCCTATAGTCATTTTGATTAGATAACATTTCCCACGGGTCTGAGCTGAATTCTTTTACAGCACGTTAAAAATGTAACAATATTGTTGCACAAACAATAATTTAAAATATATTTACAAAGGCATCAATGGGTCTCGTTGTATCTCCTTGTTCGCTGTCTCACTCAAAGTGTTGCAATATGGTAAACGGAATTGAAAGAAAATATTGCTCGCTGCGAAAGTTTTAAAATGCTTATCCCTGTACATAAATATTCCTAATCTAGAATTGTACTTACTTGATGAAATAGGGTTTTGCGTCCTGATCAAGTGCACTTTCCCAGCCGTAAGGAAGACCGTTGCCCGAGTCCCAGCCATCTGCAGGAGGAACCCAGGAGGTCGTCTGTGTGTGGTGACTGAAAATAGATAAGTATATACATAAATAACGATTGACTCAGAAAATGTATGAAATTTTAGCATTTAAATTTAAAGCGTATTGTGCGCGTGTTGAATACATTTCATAAACAAGATCCGCTTTACAAATGAATTTGTAAATTGCTACCACATACTGAGTCAAGACTTGACATCTCTTGACATGTAATTGCTACTATCAGTTTAACTAAATAGAAAAATGAGTTAATATTCCTACATCCTTTCACGGCAATATACTTGCTTTGCACTAAACAGTTTATTAAAAGAAAGCTTGTTGTTGACGAAATTATTTCTTGACGGCATATAGTGCACTCAAGGCTCCATTTCTTGCGGGCAACTAATCGAGTTTAATCTCGCAACAATTTTCCAACAATCTATAATTTTATATCCCATTCTGACATCACTACTCTATGAATGGATCGTTCTAAAAAGCAAAGATCATAGGGATTACCTATTCCGTTGTAATGAGACCAAATTGAGGAAATGCCTATTGAAAGCTTGTGTCCAGCAACTTACACATTATATGTGAAAAAAAATCTACTCTCTAATTACATTTCTCTGGTTAAAATACCATGAAGTAAATATCACGCTATCTTTATGTATTTGACATTTGATAATTACTAACAAGTGGATGAATGCTCCCATTCACTATTTAGTTAGTGTACACCTTAAAATAGCATGTTTCGTTAATGTTCTGTCGGATAGAACATGATAGAGCATATTTAGCTCAATATAATGTTACAACGAATAACAGAATGACAACTGTCGGCATCGCATGTACTGAACGGTTTGTTGAACAGTTTATGGTGATGTTTCCAGCAGCTGATACCTAAAGGTTAATGAAGTCGTTTCGAGGCAATGCCAGGTCCTGTCAATATCAATGAATGAAACGGCTAAACTTGTTGACTTTTTAGGGGGCCAACTAATCGTATCCGTGCAAACCAGCTTCATCGACCATTTTCGGTTCAACACCACGATGGTGCCATTGTAACCATCATGACGTGAACTGCAGCCAGATGGATCAGCGATGTCTGCCTGATCATTTAATGTGTCTTATTTAAATGTTTCCCGATCTGGATGTTGTTAGCTGATGCATCGTCGCATCGCATGATTTTGCGCCATGTTTGCTATGCGGTTGATGGAGTTAATATCCGCCCCAAATAACCATTGTTATCATCGCGTAACAGCTTCTCTTCTTGTTAAATCATTAAAAGACGGGCTCTTCATCTTTCTAACTGCTCGTTAGTTTGAAGGATATTTGTAAGTCAGTTCATCTAAGTGCAGCTGAGTAATTGCAGATCAGAGAAGGATAACAGTTGGAAGCAAGCTACTCTTTTGAAAATTTAGCAGCTGACCTGAGCCGACAAAACATTGGATAACGTGGAAATGCACGTTACTGTGCCCATCTCAGGCCAGCACTGCAAGAAGTGACTGATATGCAGCAATCTTTAGTACAAATATGTCTGACAAATTGATTTACGTATTTTAACATTGGTTTCTTCTAGATTTCATAAACGTTTCACATCTATATGATCAATCAACGCATGAAAGAAGATATGTAAGGTGGTATCGGAGAAGCACATAACTTAAAGTGCTGCAATCGTTCCCTAAAGGTCTATTGAAACTTCCTTGCCCTACGACAGTGGATAAAATATGATTGATCCACAATGTAACCGTGCTTGAAGATGTGGAAGAAGTCACAGTCCTCCACACAGAAAGATGACTGCTGTATTTGATCTCATTCGTTACCACGTCAGCTGGGAATCAAAACTGCTTCTTTCCAAAATGTCTTTTTGAACACTCTTTGCTGTTTGAGGCTAAAAATATACGCGAGGCTTCTACAATCGCCTGGAATATACATCAACATGGACATATTGTCGCAAAGTGGCTTTTTATTTCAAATAGATAGGAACGAGTCATCTTCACAGTTTGTATTGAAACAACATGAGGGAATTGAATTAGTCCCAGATCGTTCTATTTTCAGTCTGAAAGCCCTTAAATCGACAAAGTAGCTTGCATCCTTGCCAGGGTGGCTCTGGTTGACTGGTTTCAGTCACAAGCGGTTGCACACAAGGTACCTGGATGATCTAGATTGCCCATATATGGTTTGATTGACCTGGGGTC
>JBCAUI010509439.1:0-12673 GCA_038406195.1 Haplosyllis anthogorgicola | reverse complement strand
AACTTGTGTGTTTATATTTTGGTTCAGTCTCAGTGCATAAAAGTCAAACAGCAGGTACCAGCACCTCCTAAGGATGTACGAGTAAATAGAAGGCAGTATCAATATGAGTTTAACAATGGCGCATCAAAAGTACAACGTGAATTTCTTTCGTTCTCTCCTTTTGTTCTCTTCGTTTCCAAAATGATACGATTTCTGTGTACTGTCTAAGCAATAAAATGAAAAAATATTCAAGTGAAAAATGCAGTTCATAAAATTCCTGTCAGAACAGAAGACAGAACAAAAGTCTTAACTGTGGCTACTAAACTGATAGGAATTTCATCCTATGTAAAACAAAGTTTATACATCGTGAGCTTATTCGTACGTAAAAAGAAATTAAATGGACCTTGGCATTATTTCAGGACTCCACAATCTTTATTTCAAACAATACAATCTTTATTATATTTTGTAAACATAGAGTACAAGTATGTGTACATGTATGCATATCAAATAAAACCAAAAAGTGTGTTCGATTTCAATTTGCACGAAAGTACCAGAATATAAATATTGAAAGATAAACATGGTAAAAGCAAATGGTAGACTTAGATCAAACAATATTATTTAATGTCGGACAAGTAATGCAATCCTTGTTTATATTTCTATTTATTACACAAGTTAAGATTTCCAGTTAAACTGTGAGCAAATTGAAAATTGGGTTGAGGCCAATTTACAAATCGTCAAAGTTCTCATCAGACTTTGTATGATAGTACTTTTGAAACCCCAACGTTTTCAGTCTAAGCTGAGGTTGCTTTAGGTGAAACACTGTTTGTCACAAAGTGACAAGACGTTAAGGAACGACAAGTATAATTTCTTTCTTGTCAGTGAGGTATTAGATTTGGAAATATTTTTGATTGCTTTATATAGTGGTTGAACACAATGAAGTTCGTCAAGGTGATTATGTGAGTAGTTTTTTTATGTATTATGATATTATCTAGTTTATGTAATTAGATATGTCAATGTGTAGTAAAACCTGCAAATTATTATAAATCAGTCGTGTTATTATATATTGGTTAATTGATATTCTTCCTGTACACGGAATTCATATCAGAAGTTTAACAATAGCGCATCAAAAGCACAGCGTGAATTTCTTTCGTTCTCTTCTTCGATCTGTTCGTTTCCAAAATGAAACGATTTCTGTGTAGATCTACTGTTTTTGTTCTGCAGTTATAAATTTACAACAATAGTTTAACTATTTTCTTTGCAGCTTTTTGATGGTTCTTACAGTGACGAAATGCCAATTTACGACATCGAATGAGAACCCACTGATAACAGGACCCATCAGAAAGCTAGATGGCAGCACTGAACCGTGCACAATGGACTGCTATTCTATGGACCAATGCGTCGCGGGTACTTTGAGTTGTACGACAAATGACGGGCGAACTGCAGTGTGCAGGTGCGAGTATATCAAAAAACTAAACGGCTTTTCTTTTTTAATTTTCTTATGTAAAGCTAACAAAATAGAAATAAAGACGATTTCAGCCTAAATACGTAATTTTGTGCCATTCTAATAAAATGTTTTGAATACTTTAACCATTAATTATCAAAGTTCAAAAATGCAACACTGTAAATAAAAATATAGACTATATGATCACAAATAAATTGCGTTCTTTTTTGGTTCAAAAACACAAGATTCTTAGATGGAATGCAAAGTCGATCCCTATGAAAAACAAAGAATGAAATTTCTACCAGTTTTGGAACAAAAGCACGTCGAAAGTGTCACGGGGAATTATGTTGTTCTCCCGTTTGTTCTGTTCTTTTCCAAATTTATAGAAATTTCATGATTTGTAGGGCTTAAAACCGTCTTTATTTCTATTTGGTAGATTTTTTGAAGAGAGCCTCATTGGAAATCTTTTTCTTTCCTGACTAGCATTTAATAAGTTGATTAGCTAAAAACTAGATAACCATTTTGTTCTATTACGTGTAGCAAAAAATTAACTTGAAGCAGAGAGAAATAAAGCTGAAATAATTTGAAAGCTCTTCTGTATTTTTCTGACAATATAATGGCAACATATTTATTCAATTATTTCCAGGAGATGCTCCTGCCAACACTACTATGTTGTTCAGGGACAACAAGGACCAGAAGAAGTGTTGTGCTCAGATGGAAGAAACAATCCTTCAAACCAAGGAACCACCAACCCAATTAACCCTACAAATCCATTCACATCAGTTAATCCTTTTAACCCCTTCGGTCCAAATTTAGTTAACACTGGTTATCCACAAACAAACACTGGTTACCCACAACTAAATTACTTTGGTACCTACTACCCACCTTACGGCCGCCCTTCTAACTACTTCCCTGGAAGTTACCTCCCAGGTTACTTTAACAACTACTATCCACGAAACTCCTTCAATCAATATTATCCTGGAAACTACAATAACAACTTCTTCCCAAGAAATAATCCAGGTTGGGGGTTTCCCAGCTATTACGGAATGTAAACATAGCGGTCTAATGATATAAAAGAAAGATATCATTACGTAATAAGTAGTGTAATTACATTGTCTTTTTGTTTGAATTTTACGATACATCTATCTTTCACGTGTACCAGAATACCGAGTCCTGGATATTACAGAACTGTACAATTAGCAAAGGAATACACATTACAAAACATGCAATATATTTGTTGAACATTTTTAAAGCTGAAATTGCTGTGATATTTCAATATAATAGATCATAAAGCATAAACCAAAATTACCCATATAGGTGGTGCTTTGTTGTGGTGATGTCAGATTACTGTCAAATAAGAGTAGAGAATTTATATACTGTAAAACTTTCATTTTCACTGAACACCAGAAATATAGTTTCCAAGTCACTTTTTTGATCATATACATTCAGCACTATCATACACAACAAGTTTGACATAAACAAAACACAGTAGCATTCAATGTCCTAATTTTGGTTTTGATTTTTAGTATTATAAGTTGAAATAATAAAGAAATTGGAATTCAAAGAATTAACATTGGAAAATACCCCGGTGTTCTGTAATGTAATCCCTTGAATTGTAATTAAATACATTTAGTCTATTTGATACATTCAAAAATCAAGCTATTCAACGTAATTTTGCGTCAATCTCGTACTGAAAGCAATAGTATGTATGTAAATTATATCTGGAGTAAATTGTCAAAAGCAAAAATTAAAGATATATCGTTCTCAAACGTATTATTTTTTAAAGTGGCTCATATTTCTTTTTGATTGTTCAAAACGTGTTTAAAGAAAGAAATAAGCATCTAAATTTGACATGAGAGTTCCATTACAAATGCACGAAATTGTGCTTTTATTGTCCTTTGATTCAAACAATATGACACAGGTAAATATGTTTGACAAAACATCAAAGGCGTTTTGAAGATGAAAACAGAGAACATGTCTGTGTATTGCAAATGTAAGATAAAAACATACCGTCTGCATGATCATTAAAGGAAATGCGACACACAGGCTTAGCTCCTTTAAAATGATGGTTCTCAATGTGGACTAACTTTAAATTTCTGTTGCCAAAGTGAATAAACAAGTGATCTTCTGAAATCCCTATCAATTTGAAAACGTCTAGAACAAAAGAGAGAACAATAAAATTCCACACTGTGTTTCTGATGTTCTGTTGTGTCAAACTGAAAGGAATTTCGTATCATGGTACATTTCCTCTTGCGCCTGTAATTCTTATGTTTCTGAAATTGTTAAAATGTGATAATTTAAATTTAAAATCGAAGCTGTAATGAACTTAAAGTAATTTTACGATGCGTTTTTTTCCGTGTGAATCAAACTTCTTTTGATTTCGTGCAATGGAAATAAAAAGTAAATACTGGTTCCATGCTTCTATTTTTTTCTATTAAAGAGCATTGTGTCATGAATTCGTAGAACTGCAAATAAAATCTTTTTTAACAAAAAATGACAAGGAGATGAAATAAATTTATTTCATTTTTATTTCTATTCTTGTCATTTTGATGTCACGCACATGTCACGAAATGAACTTCTTTTGGAGTATTTCGTGAGTATCATTTTTGCATTTCTACTAATTAAATTTAATTTGAGAATATTGGTTTCAAACCCTGGATGATTCTCTTTTGAACAACTACTAAAATGTCCCATTCTTACAACCACAACTAAAACAATATGTTTCAAAAAATAGAATTTTTAAAATGAGCATCAACTATGTCAACTGCGTCTCTTCATCATTGAACAAGAGATGTTATTTTTCGTACGTGTGCACGGCTTGAAATTACATTATTTAAAAAGCAATTTCTTGAGTAGTTTTAGTAAGATCTTACACGATAGCATTATTATTTTTATATTCAGCTTATTGGTGGCTTTATCATGTGTACAATGTCAATATTACTCGGGACCGTTCAGAACGTTTACTGGACAAATACATCCGTGTGATGCGGACGTTAAATCCATGGATGACTGCGTGCGTGGACAGCTCAGCTGCGTTACCACGGATGGAAGTATCGCCCAATGTAGGTAGGTGGGAAAAATAATCTGTCACAATTCCTGAAGTCACATTAAAAAAACAACAGTAGGGAACAAAGTATACAAAGCGCAATTATTTTAGCTAAAGTTATGTTATGGTGTGCTGGACTGCACTGGTAAAGGATAGGAGTTTTCTGCTGCCTCACAATTGTGGCAGCTCCTGACGCGCAACAAATACACCCTACACTTCGTTCAATTCTTCGCTGTGCTATATTGTTGCGCATTAAAACAGGGCACGGACTTTCATTTTCTTTCTAAGCTGATAGGTCCTTGTTACGAAATAGTGTAGTTATACTGCCATCGTAGAATACAGATGCTACGATGTCGTCGAGCACAAATTCATTATACCGAGTAATTTACAGTTTTAATCTGTGTTCGCAAAGGATTATCCTTCTTATGTAATCCTCTGCACCCAGTGTACATTTTTTCAGTCTAAACATTATATGGTTCTGTTTGTTTTTTGTACAACTGCTTTGTGGTGACACTCCCGTCTCGTAAATTATTCCCAACAGTACTTAAATTTATATTTCATCCCTTGTGTTTTTGCAGAAGATGTCGTGGAAGACACCATTATGTCGTCCGAGGTCCACAAGGCGATCAAGAAGTGCAGTGTGCAGATGGAAGAAATGGTCCTTCTTTTCCCGCAAACTTTCCAAGCATTCCAACTCTGGGTTCTTTT
Source organism: Haplosyllis anthogorgicola (assembly GCA_038406195.1). Classification (NCBI taxonomy): domain Eukaryota; kingdom Metazoa; phylum Annelida; class Polychaeta; order Phyllodocida; family Syllidae; genus Haplosyllis; species Haplosyllis anthogorgicola. The sequence goes on along the minus strand of JBCAUI010509439.1, from coordinate 7,499 downwards.
CGAAATAATTATCCAAGAAATTATCCTCGGATTTTTAACTATAACTATCTGCCAACAAATGGTCCATGGGGATTTCAGACCTGGAATAGAATGCCAATGTAACCAAGAAGAAATGCGCACAAAAACAAAAACAAAATAAACTAAAAATCAAAGTTGTTCTAATTCGGTTATGAGAGCTCTAAGGAGAAAGTTACTCTTTTAAAAAGTATGATATATAGCATATATTGTAAATTTTGATTTTAAACAAATGCATTTAAAGGTAATATATATTGAACAAACTTAAATATTGTTTTCATATGTATATTTATTTTACTTTCTCTGCTTACAGTTGTGAAGATGCAAACAGGTTTCAGTTTTATCGATGCAAAGTTCAAATGCCAGTAAGATGGGTTAAAGGAGAAGTTATTCTTGATTCTACCGTAGGCAAATAAAGTTAACTCAGTACTCAGAAACTATCATTTTGGAAATGGACAGAACAAAGGAAAGAACGAAGAAATTTCACGCTGTGCTTTTGATGCGCTTTTGTTAAACTTCTGATACGAATTCCGTTTACTGTTATCTGCCTATGAAACTACTCATTATAAATTAGGGATTAAATTGTAACACCAGATGGGTTGTATGATATCACCTCCGTAATGATAAAATAGTCTTATGCCAGTCGGAAGTCCTTTTGACATAGTGCTAAAGTCACTCTTCGAGGAAAATTATTAATGCACAAGGTCTTTTTTATGATATTATGCATGTGACATCTTACAGCCTTCATGGATCCTTATGACTGTCCCAAACGGTAATGCAGACCTAAGTTTTTTTGGGGGTTTTTTGGAATTTCCATCAGCATAAGACATGCTCACCTTTCATGCCATTTATGTATACAAAGCACTAATGCAGGTTTACTTGTAAATAGAGGTAAAACTTTTAAGTATGGGCCAATAGGCTTGTCTCAACTGAAACATAATTCTTCTGGTCACTTAGTTACATTAGGTTGTTGATTTCTCCAAAAAAGGTGTTTAAGATCATGATTTTTTTTATAATTTTATCGAATTCATACACAACGTTTCTTTTTTAAAGATTCTCAATTTTGGTGCGCAGAGGAGCACCAGCGATTGAAATGTCTGTTCAATACACTAATATCACATGAGAACCTTATTTTGTGCAGTGAGCCACTCTTCATGTTGGAAACAATTCTTTTAGTTAGCGTGAAAGACACAACATGGAACTGTACGGTAACAAAATTAAAACATAAAGTAGATCACAAAATAAGATTATTACCGGAATAGACTTCATAACCTTAAGTAGCATACATAAAAAGTGAACAGAAACATCTTGTTTTAGTTGGAACAACATTAATCTAAGAGTGAGCTAAAATGTGAATAAAACATACACAAAATGTGAATATCTGCACGTTTATTGACGTGTTCACATGTCACTTTCGATTTCACTTTCGAGTTTTCCTGAATTGATGGTACCAGGCTGATTTGATCCGTTGTACAATAGTACAGACAGAAATTTTACAATTTAGTTGGCAAACAGGAGTTATCAATGCTGAAAATTTATACTTATACTAGATGGAACCCGTCCGTTTGACGGGAGTAGAAAGAGAGACAGAATATATATATGCACTGTCTGAATGTGGCAGATTATGTGTGTGTGGAGCAAATGGGTGAGCTGCACTGTCAGGATGTGGCAGATGAGCTTTTAGCATATTGTAAATATGGGTCCTTTGGACCTTGGACATGGGATTTTGGACCTTGATCTGGTCTGGTCCTAGTCCAAAGTCCAAAATCCATATTTTACAATATGCCAAAATACATCCCATAATAGTCATTAAATAAGCAATAGGATGAATATTAGTGGAGATAGACACTAAATTTCAGAAATCTGTGTGGAAAAAGCAGTCAGACCCCCCCCTCCCAGATGATGTGACTGCACAAAGGTCATCCTCCAGACAGATCCCCTCCAGGATGGCTCTGGCAAGGCATCATGGGATTGCAGCTCATTCACATAATTTATGTCTGGCAATGAGGCCACCTCATTGGCTGTTGGAACGTGACACTTTCGCTTCTTAAATTTGTTAGTAGTATGATGAGCAAAACAACAATTTTGGACTAAACTTGTATTTATAAATATTTTATTAGCCATCTTCGTGATAAGAGTAAATGAACTTTTTATTCAAAATGCATAGCAAGTACTAAAACATAGGCAGAAAATGTTATAACAACTTAAATCATTGTAATGCACAGTAAACGTTCCCTATTAAAATGATATATTATTATCAAGACATGTTTCCTTTCCTCACTACATATGGTCACTAATCCATTATTAAGCAAAATAATCAAACCAATCCACTGATAAAAGGTGCAGAAAGTGAGGTATTTAATCTATTCACATTGTTAAATGTTAAATGAGTTGCCCTTTTAACAAACTCTCTCAAGCTATAATTTAGTAGTTTGTAGTTGCATGGGCCACAAAAGTAATTACTCTCTATATATAAGGCGTAGTTACAGAAACCGTTTGCTCCACTCCACGGACGCATGTCCAATACTTCGTTGCTAAGCGGTTTTTACATTTTCCCGAAGTCATGTGTCTCCAGATGTCGATCAAAGTGACTTTTTGCATAGAAGCCTTTGCCGCACGTCTCACATGTAAATTTATATTTGCCTGTGTGAGATGACTGATGATTCTGCAGCGCCCTTTTGTCTACAAACGATTTGGAACAATAACGGCAATGATACTTTATACCTTCATGGCCGCGCATATGCGTCTTATAGTTCGTACTCTCATTGAATCCTTTCCTGCAGACAGTGCAGTGGTATCGGTATTGTCCAGTGTGCAGCTGCATGTGTCTTCGAAGGCTACTTCCCAGAGTGAAACACTTCTCGCACATGCGGCAGGCATAAATTCCTCTTGTTGCTATTGCTCGTTCTTTCTTCGTTGGTTCCACATAGATCTGTTCAAAATGGAAATGATATATAGTTATCATTGAGTTTTAAGCCCAGAGCAACGTATGTCAACTACATCAATGTTGAAAATACATGTTGAAAGTGCGTGTTGTAGCCATTATGCAAAAAGCCTGTATGTTTGATCAATTCTACGCGCACAGTATGAAGGACAGTGGTTATATTTTCAAAGATAGAAGGCTTTTCCAAATTATTTTGGCAACCAATTAGGCAAATTTGCCTTTTTTGGCAAATTTGCCTAATTTGACAAATGAGTGGATACTACTTTTAGTGCCATTACTAATATTAGTAACTAGGAAGATTATTAATTTTAAGTTTCATTACTAAATTTAGTACAATTTGAAGTAACTAATATTAGTTTTATTTTAAAAATAGTATTCACTTTGGTGGCTAATTTGCCTAGACTTTTGAAATAATTTGGCAAAACCTCTAATGTCTCGACTCTGAGTAATAATGGAATTGGTTCCATCTCTAACATAGCAAATCATCATCCAGATTTGAAACAGATGCTATTATTGTGCAATTTGCAGTCACAGTGTTAATTTTCCGTCCTGTGTTGTAAAGCTGGTTATTTTCGCCATACATCATGACGTGTATTACGCTGGTGGTGTTTGGCGTAGTATTGCAAATTTTCACGTTAGCATGCAGAATATGAATGCGGAATATCGTTTCTTTCTGTGACTTGGTAAACGAGACAAAATAGTATTACTTTCCGGTTGTTATCGCTACGAATCAAAACTGGGCAAGAATTCAACGTGAATGTAAGAAATTAGATCTTTTATTTTCCAAAATCTACATACAGCAATGAACAAATCTTCAAAACTTACTTAGATAAATAACGACTGATAGATATCTTTACTACATAAACTAAAAACGATCGACGGACCGTTCGTAACTAGAAAGCAAAAGTTTTCCTGCCATATTAAACATATTAGAAATGCAAATGCTGTTAAAATAAAACTTTGTTTTCGTAAAAAATCTTCAGGACTCAACTCTTAGCTATAATATTAAATGTTTTGTCTGACAAAGCACAACAAGACAACGCTTGTAATTTCAGTTTACTATGACGCGTTCACATTTGTAACTTGTATTTTTTCGTAACAACCAGATCAGATGCAAGATGTCTCTACTATTTGCGTGTCAAAACTTTAAAATGTGTTTTTGTTATTTTTATAAGTACTTTCTGTATTAAACCCTTTGGCAGATGTTTCACATTTCAATTTGAACTGCCCAGTGTGAATTGACATGTGGTATTTCAACTTTTGTTTGTCCATGTACGGTTTAGAACAATATTCACAATGATATATCAACCCTTCGTGAGATTTAACATTTAATTTAACATTTAACTTAACGTGTAATTACCGGTACTGTTAAAACCCTTTCTACAAGTTTCGCAATAGTAGCTAAACTTTCCTGTATGAACCTGCACGTGCTTATTGCTACCTGAGCAACAGGTAGCTAAGTGATGAGTTTGTCCTATTTTTACACAATCCGGACACTTGGCGGCATGCCAAATGCCTGCATATTATGACGTCACTAACGACGTCATTTGCTTTTGGGGTCATGGCAACAAGTGTTGCATTGTACATTTAAGTTTGACATTTGCCATTTGTGAAGGTAGCAATTACTCTCAGAGTAACCCTTTTAATTTAAGGTTTGTTTCACTGCGAACGTTTTACCGCAATAACTGCACTCCAGATCGCTGCCCTTAGCGTCGCACTTAAGACGATCTGCGGTTCTGCGGTTCAGCACTACGTACTGTATCAATCTAGTTGATAAAATAATATGCGGAGACACACCATTGAAAAATTCTTATAAACTAAGCTAAAATATAAGAGAATGTAACAACTAAAATTACAATTTAATTAGTTTTGGTATTAGCTAAACAAAGAGAAAATCAAAATAAGATAAATAAAAAATAAAGTAAACGCAATATGCGTAGCGTTTTCGGGTACTCAGTTCGGGTTTACCAATTTCATAACACATAAAAAAATTCACAAGTGATTCTTTACAGTGCCTGTGGACCTGAGGAGCATTTGTATCTTTTATGTAACCGAACAATTTTGTGTTACTACTCATGAGAATATTGATGTTTCTCAAAGACACCTTTGTCGTTGAATCCTTTAAAACACTTGTCACAGGTGAATCTATACTGACCAGTGTGCACAGACAGATGATAATCGTGTGTTTGTTTCTTTACAAACGATTTGCCACAATACTGACAATAATACTTCAAACCTTCGTGAGCTCTCATGTGTATTTTGTAGTTTGTATCAATATTAAATCCTCTTCTACATATTTTGCAATAATATCTAAAGTTTCCTGTATGTATCTGGGTGTGCCTCGCCAAGGTACTTCTTGTGCTGAACTGTTTGTCACATTCGGTGCACTTAAATTTGTTCTTCTCTGTCCTGCACTCAGTTCCCTTCTCGGACTTGAATTTCAGCTGATACATTGCCTATTATAATAAAATGACGTTGCGGCATTAGTAAAGTTATAAAATTCTTACGATACTATTCTTAGCAGTTTAGAGTCTAAACAAAGTAGCTATATGCAAATAAATTAGTGGCTTCCACACAATAACTATTAACCATCCATTATAATAAAATGACGTTATGGCATTAGTAGTTTTAAAATTCTTACGATACTATTCTTCTTAGCAACTTAAAAGTCTAAAACAAACAAATTAGGGACAAACAAATTAGTGACAAGCACACAATGAAAATAAACGACCACATTGTGCAGTAACATTCTGATAAATGTTAATTTATAATCCTAAAAACAATAAACGCATGTACATAACAACAATGTTGCCTTTACAATTATTAGTTTCTGCTTGCTAGCAAATGACTTATTGTTGACTTGTGAAATTTAAACATTGCGATACTTGTGAAACCCCGGCTACAGATTCTACAGTAATATTTATATTTCCTCCTGAACACTTTCTTGTATTTCGTCAAATATGAACTTCTCCCAAGTTGTTTATCACATCCAGGGCACGATCCAGTTTTTGTTTCGATGGTGACTTGTTTAACCTGTGCGTAAAACGGATGACAAAAATACGTCTGTCCACAATGTTCAATATAATTAAATGCGTTACTTAAGGATAAGTGTTATGTGTCAAGTGTTATTCATTTTCAACATGCTAGTCAACATTGCTTGGGCAAGAATGTTTTTGCCAACAAATAACATCCTTCGTAAACTTACCTTATTGCGACAAATTAGTTTTGGCAAATCTCAAAATCTTAATTGCGTGTAATATAACACTCAATACAACATTTCAGATGATTAAATGTGTACATTATCAAGCGTGGCACTATTTTCAAACCGTTTTGTACCAGCAAATTCTTATGAATTATCTTGGAATTTTCTTCCACTTCACTCCACAATATCAAAACATTTATAACAATATCAGTCGTACATGACATGCGATCATACAACAGGCCTTTTCAATGGTTACATGACAGGTTGTACTATCACCGTAACTGTAAAACATGTACGTCTATTTTACGACATAGAGAACGTAACAGTGGCATTGGACGTGTTTCTTGCATAAGGGTTTCATAACCCCTGAACACACGTTCGGCGCATACAACGATATTTGACCAGTATGTATCGACAGGAGCGAAATATTCTCCGTTTGCGCGATGTGTAAACACTAATTTCGTAAACAATATGTTTTATCCTTTCAGTGTGCGAGCTTCATCACAGAAGCCAAAAACATGTTTTTGCTTCTTTTATCAAAAGCAAAAAAACACAAAAAGTGTAATTAAACATGTGTACTTGTACGCAAGAGCATTAACCTTGTGAACACTTGTTTCCTCTAATAAATCAGCAATATTTAAAGATTTAAGTATGAAGTCGGCTATGCTTGTCATACAACTTTCTCTCGTTAAAACCTTTACTACATAAGTCACAGGTAAATCTGTACTGGCCAGTATGAACGGACTGATGGTATTCATACCTCTGCTTACTTATGAATGACTTCATGCAAGAATTACAATTGTATTTCAACCCTTCATGTGTTCTCATGTGTATCTTATAATGAGTATCACTATAAAATCCTTTTCTACATATCTTACAATAGTAACTGAACTGTCCTGTATGTATCTGCATGTGTCTCTTAAGATGCTGTTTTCTTACAAACTGTTTATCACATTCGGTGCATTCAAACCTGCCCATTGTATCTGCATGTTGTGTTTCTCTTCCTGATTTCACACTTGGTTCATGTTTTCCCTGTTAATATGACAAAGGGAAGTCAAACATGTATGACATACGTTTAATGCAAACAGGTATGCAAGGCAAGCAAACGTGAGAAATCTTACGAATTAAGTAATATTAGTGTCGACTAGCATCAATCGGTACGTGAGGCGGAGTGAATGCACAGAGCAAGCGAAAGCTTAATAATTATTTTACAACGTTTATTCCTTCTCTGGATACTTGTTCTTACATGGAATAATAGTTTTTGACATTTCAACAACAGCTGAGGCAGATATGACATGAATTACTCTGCCAAAGATAAAGTAAAAGCAGACATGAGAA